>JARYHS010008074.1:195486313-195566329 GCA_031002005.1 Vandiemenella viatica | reverse complement strand
TCCCTTCTCGAGCGTACTCAGGTTGATTTGGTTTTGGCAAAAATACGTGTCCTATTGAATTCTGCCCACCATTAACATCATTTTCTCCATCAACCATTTTGCCATATTCATCAATGCTGCTGAGATCATTGTATGGAAAATAACCGGTAACCCCATCTTTATCCCCATTATTAATAGGACTATTACTGAAATTATTTTGCACCGAATTACTATCTCCCTGGACACCCATTAGGTTTTCATATTTTCCATCAAAACTTAAGATTCCGGAACTTACCGTTTCCCCCTCTGACATATTACTGTTAATTTATAAACGTTTCTCGGGAAACAAACCGAGTAATATTGTTATTAATGCACAATATTTTGGCGACTTTATTCTCCGTCGCCATCTTCAGGTGCAGTTGCAAGTCTTGAAGTCAGCCTTGAGAGTGTTGTTTGTAAACTGGCATGGCAAGGACAGATGTTGTTATGTTGCCTAGCAGCATCTCAGATGTCATTAGACGCCCGCGGAACACAAAAAGCAGAGCGTTGGTGATGAGCAGCCTCAATTACAGGAATCCATGCATCACTTATCTGGAATGCACAATCCCTGTTTACCAAATCAGACTCGAGGCGAATTTCAAATGCTTCTTTAATGACGCTGTCCCAGAAGCCTCTCGCATGTGTCAACACCTTAGTCGCTTCGAAATCGAAACCATGTCCTTTTGTCAAACTATGTTCCGCCACTGCTGATTTGTCTTTTTGCCCCAGGCGAACATGTCGGGCGTGTTCCAAACAACGTTGTTGTACGCACCGTATGGTCTGACCGATGTATTTAAGCAAAAAATGACAAACGTTAGCCGCCTCGCCGTTGTTTAATACTGACCTTTCTCTTAAAAAAATTTATTCATCAGTCATTAAACGTGATTCTCCTTTGGTTTCTTTTGTTCAACATTGATTTTTTTATTGTACTCTCAGTGTTTAAAACTTTCACAAGCTTAACAAGAAACTCAATCCAACAATTTTTTCTTTAAGCCAGTCTACTATAACAACGAGTAAAACAAAACAAACCATAGATACAGTCAGTGATGTTCATTGCATAAATCTTTGGTTTACATGTTAGCCAACTTAAACATCCCACCATATTATTTTAACTATTACTTACACAAGTTAACTAATTCTATGGTTGTTATCTCGCAGGCTTAAGACATTTTTGAGATGGATGGTCTGCTGAAACGTGTGTTTGGGCGGAGAAGGGGCAGTGGATAGAATTTGTTTAGAGAATGTTGTGCACATGATGTCTTTAAAGAATTCTGTTGCAGTTTACTTTCTAAAAGCCTCACAGAGAATCTAAAGAAATTTTGGTCGTACGTGAGAAAAGGCAGTTGTAGAGACAACTGTATGTCAGCTCTAAAGCCTGGTACACACAAGCACCCATGCTTGTCGATCATTTTGCTCGTACAGTCTCAAGTTCTAATGCAAGACGGAGTGTGTGTGGGGACAAATTGATTGACTTAATTGTTCTGTTCTGTCAATTGTTTGGCTTGAAGGCATGAAGAGTGCTCTTGATTTGCCTTGCGTGTTCCTACTTGTCGTCTAGCAAAACTGTGTGTGTGTGTACTTCCGTCTTGTATTACGTCTTCTTAGTAGAGAATGACTAATATTAAACTACGGTTGCGTGAATTTCTAACTGAATTTATTGATTTATACAGAAAAATGAATGTCTGTAGAAAATCAAAAGTAAAGATTGTTAAACAAACAGAAAGAAAGTGCTGCATATGATATTCTTATCAATAAATTGAAAGAAGTTGATGAACATGCAAATAAAGAAACTGTCATTAAAAAAGTTAATTCATTAAGAATTTGTTTTTGGAAGGCACAGAAGAAATATAGTGTATCGTGTAGATCTGGGTCTGCTAACGAAAACATAGAAAAGCCAAATTTGTGGTATTTCGACAAGTTGCTGTTTCTTACTGATCAAGAAACACCAAGACAGAATGCCATAGACAACATTGAAGACACAGCTGCGAGTTCAGTTAATGAGCTATGTAACAAATATAATTTTACTGACGACCCATGCAAAAATTTCCCGAATAAAATGCGATGAATAGTGAGGTTGAATGCTTGTAATATAATGAAAAGTAGAACCGTACTTTTGTAGCGTATATTTAATTTTTTAGTGTAATAGGTATGCATCAAAATACTCACAACATATTACGAAACAGTTAGGAAAATTTAAAACACTCTATATTTATGACAAACTATCACTGACTTTAACAGAATACAACCAACCTGAAGAAAAAGCACAAAACATATCACCATCTCTGTGATATTTGATGCTGTGCCAATAAAATGTTTACATTGGAATTGTATAGCAAAACGACAGTGTTTCCGTATCAGGAAAAAAAAAAAAATCCGAAAAACTACTGATTGAATAAAAAAAGTTTATTTACATCTCCGTGATATCCGCTGCTGCAATCTAGGGACTTAGCTCTGAACAGTCTCATACATGCTACCACTTTAAGCACCAATTCCGAAAAATTCTTTCTTAATTTATGATATTACCTAGCTGGAGACTTTAATTTTTAAAACGATATGTCAGTTATCGATTTCTGTTAGGTACCGAAGAAGATATATGGCTTGTAATAATAAAAAAAAAAACACGTTGTATGAATAATAATGATACTTTTGCTCTTTAAGGGTCGAATTCCAAAAAATTCCTTTTATAAAATATAGTGTGACTAAAGCAGCCACCTTGGTCTTTAAAATGATAGCTCATTTATAGATTTTGGTTAGTTATCAAGTGAGGTAAAAAAAAAGTTTTAAGAAATGATGTTATTTTTGCCCCTTAAGGGATGAATTTGCAGAAAGTTTTTCTAAAAATCTGATGTGACCATAGCGGATAATTTAATATTTAAATCGATATCGATACCTCATTTATTGATTTCGTTTAAGTATCAAGGGAAATAAATAGCTCGTGACAGAAAAATGCGTTGTAATAGTACTAATACATTTGCCCTCTAAGGTAAGAATTTTTAAAATTTCTTTCTTAAAATGTGGTAACTGAACCGAAAACGTTACGAAGACCTCAATCTTTTAAATGATACCTCGTTTTTCAATTTTGTTTAATTGTCAAGGGAGAGAGAAATGGCATTTTAGAAAAATTAACATTTTTGCCCTTTAAGGGTCGAATTACGAAAAATTCCTTTGTTAAAATATAATGTTACCACGGCGGAGACGTTATTCTTTAATATGATACCTCATTTATCTATATCGGTTAGATATTAATGGAGATAAATCGCTCGTGACACAAAAATGCGTTATAGAAAAATTTATACCTTTTCTCTTTAAGTGTTGAATTCCAAAAATATTCTTTCTTAAAATATGATGTCACAAAGATGAGACATAACTCCTCATAATCCTACTTCATTTATTGATTTTGGCTAGATTTCCAGGGAGATAAATGGCTCGGGACACAAAAAATGCATTTTAGAAAAATTGACATTTTTGCCCTTTAAAGGTCGAATTTCGAAACATTTCTTTCTTAAAATACGAGGGTGAGTCAAATGAAAACCTTAAGTATTTTTTTAAATATTAATTATTGTGTAGAAGTGGTACAAAGCTGCATCACTTTTCAACATAATCACCTCCATGCTCAATGCAAGTCCTCCAGCACTTACAAAGTGCATAAATTCCTTTAGAAAAAAATTCTTTTGGTAGTCCGCGCAACCACTCATGCTCTGCGTGGTGTACCTCTTTATCAGAACGGAACTTCTTTCCTCCCATTGCTTCTTTGAGTGATCCAAACATATGTAGATCACTTGGGGCAAGGTCTGCTGAGTATGGTGGATGAGGAAGACACTCAAATTCAGGTCTGTGATTGTTGAAAACTGTTGTATGGGCAGTGTGGGGCCTTGCGTTGTCATGTTGCAAAAGGACACCTGATGACAGCAATCTACGTCGCTTTGATTTGATTGCAGGCTGAAGATGATTTTTTATGAGATCTGTGTATGATGCACTGGTGACAGTGGTCCCTCTAGGCATGTAATTCTCCAAAATGACGCCTTTTTCGTCCCAAAAGAGAGTCAGCATAACCTTCCCTGCTGATGGTTCTGTTTAAAACTTCTTTGGTTTTGGTCATGAGGAATGGCACCATTCCTTGCTCGCTCTCTTCGTTTCCGGTTGGTGGAAGTGAACCCAGATTTCATCCCCAGTAACATTTCTTGCAAGGAAGACATCACCTTCTCGTTCAAAGCGCCGAAGAAGTTCTTCACAAGCATCAACACGTTGTTCTCTCATTTCAGGAGTCAGCTGCCATGGCACCCATCTTGCAGACACTTCGTGAAACTGGAGCACATCGTGCACAATGTGGTGTGCTGAACCATGATTAATTTTTAAACATGCTGCAGCGTCATTCAGTGTCACTCTGCGGTTTTCCATCACTATAGCTTCAACTGCTGCAATGTTCTGTGGAGTCACAACTCGTTGTGCCTGACCTGGATGATGAGCATTTTCCACTGAAGTCACACCATTTGCGAACTTCCTACTCCATTCGTAGACTTGCTGCTGTGACAAACATTCATCACCATACTGAACCTTCATTCTTCGATGAATTTCAATAGGTTTCACACCTTCACTACTCAAAAACCGAATAACAGAACGCTGTTCTTCCCTAGTGCAAGTCTCAAGTGGGACAGCCATCTTTATACTTATACTGCGATGGTATTTGTGCATCTGCACTATCCTGCCACCTACAGGCCATTCTGCACACTGCTTGTAGCACGCTTACCAACTTGCAGGATAACGGTGCGAAATTTGGATTTTTTATTACAAATTTAAGGTTTTCATTTGACTCTTCCTCGTATAATGTTACCAGGGCGGAGACCTTATTCTTTAATATGATACCTCATTTATCTATATCGGTTAGATATTAAGGGAGATTAATCGCTCGTGACACAAAAATGCGTTATTGAAAAATTTATACTTTTTCCCTTTAAGGGTTGAATTCCAAAAACATTCTTTCTTTAAATATGATGTCACAAAGATGAGACATTACTCCTCATAATCCTACTTCATTTATCGATTTTGGTTAGATATCCAGGGAGATAAATGACTCGAGATACAAAAAATGCATTTTTGAAAAATTGACATTTTTGCCCTTTAACGGTTGAATTACGAAAAATTCCTTTGTTAAAATAGAATTTTACCATGGTGGAGACCTCAGTCTTTAATATGATACCTAATTTATCTATATCGGTTAGATATTAAGGGAGATAAATTGCTCATGACACAAAAACGCATTGCAAAAATATTTATACTTTTGTCCTTTAAGGGTCGAATTCCGAAAAATTTCTGTTTTAATATATGATGTCACTAAAGCAGAGATCTTAATTTTTAAAATGATACTTCATTAAACGATTTCAGATAGGGATCCAGGGAGATAAAGACTCATAACACAGAAAACAGCATTTTAGAAATATTGACATTTTTTCCCTTTAAGGGCCGAATTCCGAAAACTTCATTTCTTAAAATGTGATGTGACCAAAATGGAGACCATATGCTTTAAAATGACACCTCATTCATTGATTTCGGTTAAGTATGAAAGAAGATACAGGCTTGTGACAAAAAAATACCTTATAGAAATAATATATATGATAAGCAAACACAATTAGTAGGTACATAGTTACAGTAAACATATAAAATGTCAAATTATCCTTGCTGAAGTTTTAGTATTATGAAAAGAGCACAAAATTGGTTCTTTATTTTGAGAAGGTTAGGTATAGATTTTAATTGGCTTAAACATTGTAATCTTGCCAATGAACCTTTCCTTCACTGTTAAAATATTAAAAAAAAAAAAAAAAAAAAAAAAAAAAAAAAAAAAAAAAAAAAAAAAAAAAAGGTTCTAACAACAATTTTTTTCTTTCTAATTATCAGAACAGTAGCCGCAGCAACAACTAATTTCTGTGTGTCAGCCATATTGACATTTAGCAACTGACAGCAAACTGACGTAGTAGACAGTGTGTGTGTGGGCTCAACTGCGTTACGTCAAATGTTCCATCTTGCATTACAACTTGAGACTGTACAAGCAAAACGATCGACAAGCATGAGTGTGTGTGCCAGGCGTAATAAATGAGGGATGCGAGTTTAACAAAAGCTATGACGAGGCTAATGTACTTAACACCTGATTTAAAAATTCATTCACTTGTTAAAATATGGTTAACACACCCATTTTTGCACGACATGTAAAGTTAAGCAATAGAATCTTTAAGAATATTTATAGCAGGTATTTTAAAGCTATTAGAGCACCTGAAGTGGGAGAACATGCTGGGTTCTGATTGTATCCCAGAAAGAGTATTTTCAGAGTACACAATGAAAATCCTACCATTTCTGCTGGATATTTATTGTAAACCTAAGAAAATAAAAAAGTATCTATTGAGTGGAAAATTGCGCAGGTAGTTCCAATTTTCAAGAAAGGAGAATGAACCAGTGACCTATGTTTTTAACATCTGTTTGCACTAGCATGTTACATGCTTGGAAAGTATGTTGTTGCTAGATGAAAACAAATTGCTTCCACCGAACCAACATAGACTTTGGAAGAACAGGTCATGTGAAACACAGCTAGTTCTATTTTCACATGACTGAGTGAAAGTTGTTGATGCAGGACTTCATTTTGATGCAGTATTTTTGGGGCTTACGATCCTTTCACCATTTAGTGAAGGGTTGAGCTTTTTATGGTATATCAGAACAGATTTATGAGTGGATAGCAAAACATGGACTTTAAGAATACCAGAAAGAAATAAAATTGAAGCATTTGAAATGTGGTGCTACAGAAGAATGCTGAAAATTAAGTGGACAGACAAAGTTAGAAATGAATGAGTTTTGGAAATGGGTGAGAAAAGAAGTTTGTGGAAGAAGCTTATAGAAAGAAGAGACAGGCTGGTAGGTCATATTTTGAGACATGCTGGACTGGTTAATTTGCTGGTGGAGGGAACAGTTGAAAGTAAGAACTGTAGAGGAAGACGGAGATTAGAATATATGAAGCAGATAATTAAGGACGTGGTTTGTAAGGGATATGGATAGATGAAGAGATTAGCACAGTATAGGAGGAGATGGAGAATTGCATCAAACCAGTCAAAAGATTGACGACGGAAAAAAAAATGAAATTTCTAACCGGATGGTCACAGTATGTCATTGATGTAGAGCCTTTTAATATTAAATGAAGCATTCCCCAGTGAAATGTGATATACCACCTCTTTTCTCAATTTTTATGAACGGTTTAGGAGAGAGTTTTAATAGCTGTTTGGGATCATTCGCTGATGTTGCTATCACCTATAGGGAATTTGGCTGATTGCTTAAAAATTCATCTTGATCTGGTCATTATTTTGACATGTTGCGATCAATGGTAATGTACACTAAATTACAAAAAGTGCAGGGCAGTTGAGTAACTAACAAAAACAATTGGTTTGTTCAGGAGAACAGTAATCAGTTCAGTTACTGACCTGGTTGATTCCCTGAAATTTCAATACAAAGCAACGTGAAATGGTACCTGTTCATAACTTCAGTTGTAGACAGTGATTCATAAGTAGAATTTTGAAGAAATGTAACACGTACGAGATAGGTCCGATAAGTACTTGGCCTCTTTTTCCGATGGAGCAACTGTCGCCAGAGAAATTTATTATTGAGTAGTACATTATCTTATTTCATTATTACGTTGTTAAAATTTCAGCCAAATCGGACTCATAGTTTTGTTTTGATCGCGTGTGAAAGTGGGTGTGTCCACGGATTTTAGAAAAATGGAAAAAGAGCAATATCGGTCGATGATTTGATTCTTGTTTTTGGAAGGAAAATCACATAGTGAAATCAGAGCGCTTGGATGCTGTGTACGGTGACTCTTCTCCTTCGATGGCAACTGTCAAAAATTGGTTTAACGAGTTTCAACGTGGTTACACATCGGTTTTTGATGAGCCACTCCCAGGTGCCCCGAAAACGGTTACCGTGGAGGATAAAAATCCACGATCTTGTATTGGCAGACCGCTGATTGAAGGTGCGCGAGATTGCTGGGACAGTAGGCATCTCAAAAGACCGCATTTCTTGTATGAAATTTTGGGCATGTGAAAACTGTCGGCACGATGGGTGTCATGTTTGCTCACTCTGGACAACAAGCGCCACCGTGAGACCACTTTACAACAGTATTTAACGCTGTTTAAGCGCGTTCCGAAGGAGTTTCTGCGTCGTTACGTGACCGTCAACGAAACATGGATCCATTGGTACACACCAGAGACCAAGGAACAGTCAAAACAGTGGACTTTACCCGGCGAACGTGTACCGAAAAAGGCGAAGACTGTCCTATCGGCCAGAAAGGTGATGGCCACTGTTTTCTGGTATTCACAAGGTGTGATCTACACTGACTACCTGGAGAAGGTTAAAACGATCACAGGGCTTTACTATGCCGAATTATTGGGCTAATTTGACGCCGAATTGCAGAAAAAACGGCCTCATTTGGCGAAGAAAAATGTGTTCTTCCCCCATGAAAACCCACCGGCTCACACCTCCGCCGTTGCCACGGCTAAATTGGTCGAATTGGGCTACGAACTGCTGCCCCTTCCACCATATTCTCCAGATTTAGCCCTGTACAACTTCTTTTTGTTTCAAAATTTGAGGAAGACACTCGCTGGACAGAAATTTGAATGAGGAGCTTATCACCGCGCAGAGGCCTACTTTTGAGATCTCCAGAAAACGTATTTTTCAGATGGGCTAAAGAAGTTGGAGCATCGCTGGGTCAAAAGTATCGAGCTGAAAGGAGACTATGTTGAGAAATAAATCGCCACTTTTCCAAAATTTTTGTTTTATCTTTTGTAGGCTAAGTACTTATCGGACTGCCCTCGTATACAAAGCCTTCAGAACTCTAACGTGTCCACATAGGGACTCAAAATTAATAAACAGCTTGGGCCGGAATTGTTTGGCAGGCAGGCAACGGGTTTTGTTTGAATTTATTGGCAAACGTAAGAACAATACCTTTCATTTACAAGTGTGATTAAATACTTCGTCCACCAATCTGTTTTGGTTGCAATGACAGGATAGATAAGATTAGGGATGTTGTGTGCCTTACTGATATTTATGAGTACTTTTTTCTTTAATGTTATTTTGGATTGGAATGATTAGAGTTAGTTTTGGTGCTAAGCACATTCTGCCTATCACAGCTTGGAGAATTGCAGAGTATAGATGTAGATTTCAAGGAAGAAATGTGGGAAGTCATACCCATCTCATAGGATTTTATTAATGGAATTGAGACCAGGAGAGAACTGGGTGACAACTATGGTTTGTACAAGATTCACAGAGGTAGCCACCCGTGTGGACAGCGCCCTAGCTCTACACTGTCGCAAGTACTATGTCTTCTTCGCCACCTCAGAGTTGAAATCCTTTATTCTGTTATCACATACTTAGTGAGTTTCCTCTGATATGTCATCGTTATTACTGAAAATTTAGCATTTACCTTATTAATGATAAAATTGTGACATGGAGAGAGTAGTGCGAATTTTTTCTTAGACAGAAGGGGGAGTGTAGTACGAGAAGCTTTGAGAAAACTTACTGTAGAGAGCTGTACTCAAAATGTGCTCTGTGACAGCCCTGTGTAAATAATGTCAACCAAAAGAACACACTTCTTCATGCCACTATTAGA
This sequence comes from Vandiemenella viatica, assembly GCA_031002005.1. Taxonomy (NCBI): domain Eukaryota; kingdom Metazoa; phylum Arthropoda; class Insecta; order Orthoptera; family Morabidae; genus Vandiemenella; species Vandiemenella viatica. Next base: position 195,556,674 of record JARYHS010008074.1, on the reverse strand, counting down.
TTGTCACATAATAATGAAAAATGAAGCAGCATAATAAATCTACAAATGAGGCAGTAATAATGAAACAGTCGAAATTAAAACAATGAAGGTATGAGTATTATTACTTGGTTTGCAGAATAGTGTGTGTGTGTGTGTATGTGTATATATATATTTATATATATATATGAGGAAGTACCCAAAAATAACTGGAATAACATTGCGGTGGGTGGTGCTTGTGTAGTACGCGTTTCTGTCGCTAGGCGTTCATAGCACAACTTATGGCCTGTTCAGTACCACCTGTATTGTCTACCTGGCTTGTTCTCTTAATCTGCAGTGATTGTTATTGCTAGCGCTGTTTTATTGTTTCATTTTTGATGATACCAAGTTTTCTATTCAGTAAAAATGCTGCTGAAACTGTTTTGATGTTGAAAACAGCTAACAAAGATGATGCTATGGGAAAAACTGAAGTGTACAAGTGGTTCACTCGGTTTAAAAATGGCAACATGCCGATTGATGACAAACCTCATTCTCGACGTCCATCAACTGCCCAAATCGAGGAAAATGTTGAAAAAATTTGAGAGCTTGTGCTCCCAGACCATCGACAGACAATTGATCAACTATCAGAGATTAGTAAGTTATCTTGGAGCTCGGTTCAGCGACTTTTAACCAAAAATTTGGGAATTAAAAGGGTTGCTGCCAAGTTGTTCCTCGGGCTTTGACTGAGAGTTGATACATGCCGTGCTTTGAAATAACGGCTTGAAATTGATCCAGATTTTCTGTCAAAGATCAATACTGGTGATGAGTCATGTTTTTATGGTTACAACCCAGAAACAAAGCAACAGTCAAGCCAATGGAAGACATCATTGTCACCTCATCAAAAAATAAAAAAAATGATGTCAAATCAAACATCAAAACAATGCTCATTTGCTTTTTTTGATGCCAAGGGAGAATTTTTCCCCCCACATCAGACCGTCAATCATACCTTTCATTTTGAAGTTTTTAAGAAGATTACACAACAGTTAAAAAAAGACCTGATTTGTGGCAGACAGGAGACTGGTTCTTCCACTACAACAATGCACCTACATAGACAGATGCCTCTCTTAGGCAATTTTTGGCTAAAATTGAAATGTTTCTGCACCTTACTTGCCTGACCTGGCTTTTTCTTATTTTCGCACATGAAAGGATGTCAATTTGACAGCATTGAAGAGGTCAGGAAAAAAACAAAGGTGGAGCTGTCAGCCATTTCTAAACACGATTACACAAAATGTTTTGAACAATGGAAGCACCGGTGGGACAAATGTATTGGTTGTAATGGAGAGTATTTTGAAGGGGATAAGGTTTTTTGTAAAAATTTGAAAATATGTAGCTTTTAAAAAATAATTCGTTTTCTTGGGTTCTCCTTCATATATACGTACTTTATGCCTTGTCAATATCAACATCATTAGAAATGGGGAAAGACTGGAAGCAAGTAATGGGAAGAATTTGGCCATGGGCTTTTTGAAGAAACCATCGCAGCATCCACCTGGAGTGATTTGGGGAAACCATGGAAGGCCAAAATTCAGATGGTCAAACAGGGACTTGAACCTGAGTCCTCCCGAATGCAAGGCCAGAGTGTTGCCGCTCATCCACCACACTCGGTGCAGAGTAGTAGAGGGCGAAGTGACACGCAGTTTTGTACATACTCTACATCCATAGAGACTACATGCTCATTATTTCCACTCGGTTGTGCTTTTGTTTTAGTCTTGCAGTGCAGTATATTCATGTTTGTTGTTGACGGTGGTTGTTAGGTTCAGTATCTTTTGGTGATATTATTCTATGTTTTTTGTGTTTAAAAATCTGTCTATTTTAAAAGATAGAATGATTCTTTAACTTAAAGGTGTTGCATCAAAACTTCGATCGAAAGTCAAAAGGTAATTCGACTTGAAAATGCGACATCAGCCTCAAAGACTGTGAGATTCAAGACTGTGATATGAGGAGGTCATGTTTCATGGTTTCAAGCAGTAAAATATCCAATGACCACTAAAGGTAAAAAAAAAAGAAAATATGACGAATCGTACATGAATCTCAGATTTGTTGATTCCAAGGTCTCATCTCTCCGCATGTTGTGCAGCAAGCTACTTCTAAATAGTTCTTTGGTACCTGCTAAGACGTCGACATTTAGAAACTATACATTCCGATTGCAAGGAAACGAATGATGAATGTTTTAGATGTAAGAAATAATGGTAATTGAGAAGTTAAACTTCGTTGTATGCAACCAAAATAAAATGTGAATAAAAAAGCCACCGAGGCATCTCATTTGGTCTGTTATTGCATTGCATAGGTGGGACAAGTGCACACTATCATTGAGAATTTGAGAAAACCATATGTGGCAAACCTGAGACAATGTATGCTCCATGTAAAATCTGCAAAGCTTCTTTCTACAGTGTAGCTTTCGAACAATATTGTTCTGTGTCGATTTCAGGATGTTGCATGATACATCAGAGAGGAACTAGTTGCTCATCTTCTACACAGCAAATTTGCCTTGCAAATGAACGATTCAACTGATGATGCTGGACTGGCCATCTTGCTGGTAATTGTGTGATGTCCATATAAACCATTCACTTGAAGAAGCCTTACTTTTATGCACATCACTAATAATATTACCGGTGATGGAATTTTTAATACAGTAAACTTTTTTTTTCAAATAAACTATCTCGATTGAAACAATTGTATTTATATTTGTACATATGGAGCCAAGGTATTGACAGGTAAATAGCAGGAACTGTTTCACAAATAAAAAGAAAAGTGTCAAACTGTAGTTTCAGCCATTGTATCTTGTATAGACATGCACTCATGGTAAAGAAGGTACTGCCAGATCTAAAATTGGTTCTTGATGTAGCGATAAAAATAATCAATTACATCAGTCACTTGCTCTTTAGTTGCAATTGTTTTCAATGTTGTTTGAAGATTATGGAAGCAGACATAAAACATTACTGCTTAATACTAAGATTCAATTCAATGGTTATCTAGGGGGGAAAAGCCTGTATAAGATTATTCGATTTAAGTGTAGAATTACAAGCTTTGTTTATTGACATTATTTTTGACTTAAAATACCGTTTGAGAATTGTTGATCAGACTATTGTTTTTGGCAGGTATATCTAGCAAAATTAATGAGTTAAATCTATTTTTGCAAGGGAAACAGAAAAGTCTTCAATGCTAATGACAAATTATTGAAAAGAAAAGAAAATTTATTGGTAAGAAAGGACTAGAAAGCTTTCTAACACACGTGAATTCATTGGCGAAACAGCAGAACAGAGCAGAATATTTGAAGAATTAGTTGAATGTCTCCAGGACACACTTGCTTCTTATGAGACATTTTTCCTGAAAAGTGGACTATAAAACTGAAAATAAATTCATCCATTCATAATCTTTTCACACTGAATTTGCAGAAGGCAGAAAATATGTTAAATGAAACCTATAAATCCTTTTTAGAAATGAAATCGGATTCGAGCATGGAATTATTGTTCAAAATGTGTCTGTTGATAATTTTGGTGCAGGGTACATGATGAACATCCACAACTTGCCACAATGACTCTCATCCTGTTCCCAGTAATGTACTGTACTTGTGAGAGACAGAATTCTTAGCACATGCAGCTACAAAGACAAAATATGACAACAGACTGGATGCTGAATCTTATATGCATCTTCAACTCTTTTTCTATCAAGGCTGACACTAAGTAGTTGGTTAAAAATAAAAGACAACTTCATGGTTATCATTAAATGGAAACAGTTTCATGAATTTGTAGTGGAATCAACACAGTATAATGTAAAGCACATACCTATTATCTATTTTTGTACAGATTTTCATTAAAATTTAAGGAATAAACTTAAAACGTGGCTTTTGCTTGTTTTATGGCTCTCTAAAATATTTAGTCTTTAAAAAGGGTTTTGTCGCCAAAAAAGTTTGAGCATCAAAGAGTGTACAAACATCCAGAGTGATGGAGAGAAGTTCATCATGAGTGAAGATGATCTTCAGTGTTGTAGGAAATGGGGGGTGGAGGGGTAAAGGCAAAGTCTGGCATTTGAAAAAGATAGAGAAGGAAAACAACTCTTTCATTATCTCCTATGAGTCCATGTTTAAAGTTTGGAATAGTACTGTGTTATTCCTTGTAGGCTTTGTACATTTTAGAAAAATTCATTCTTTTAATTAGTATCCTACTTGTTTATTTCATGTTGTTTATTTTATTCTGCTTACCAAGCTTGGTGCATGAGGAGTAATGCTATTGCCTCACATTTGAGATGATGTATGTTTGAATCCGCATCTGGTCATCCTGATTTGGGTTTTTCATTGTTTCCCAGACTGGATGCTGAATCTTATATGCATCTTCAACTCTTTTCTATCAAGGCTGACACTAAGTAGTTGGTTAAAAATAAAAGACAACTTCATGGTTATCATTAAATGGAAACAGTTTCATGAATTTGTAGTGGAATCAACACAGTATAATGTAAAGCACATACCTATTATCTATTTTTGTACAGATTTTCATTAAAATTTAAGGAATAAACTTAAAACGTGGCTTTTGCTTGTTTTATGGCTCTCTAAAATATTTAGTCTTTAAAAAGGGTTTTGTCGCCAAAAAAGTTTGAGCATCAAAGAGTGTACAAACATCCAGAGCGATGGAGAGAAGTTCATCATGAGTGAAGATGATCTTCAGTGTTGTAGGAAATGGGGGGTGGAGGGGTAAAGGCAAAGTCTGGCATTTGAAAAAGATAGAGAAGGAAAACAACTCTTTCATTATCTCCTATGAGTCCATGTTTAAAGTTTGGAATAGTACTGTGTTATTCCTTGTAGGCTTTGTACATTTTAGAAAAATTCATTCTTTTAATTAGTATCCTACTTGTTTATTTCATGTTGTTTATTTTATTCTGCTTACCAAGCTTGGTGCATGAGGAGTAATGCTATTGCCTCACATTTGAGATGATGTATGTTTGAATCCGCATCTGGTCATCCTGATTTGGGTTTTTCATTGTTTCCCCAAATCATTCCAGGTTACTTCAAAAAGGCAATGGCTGAATTCCTTCCTGTTCTTTGATTCCAGTCTTTTCTATTCTCTAATGACTTCGATGTCGAAGAGATGTAAAGCCAGATGCATAAAAAAAACCACTTGCTCAACTTGAACTTGCTGTAATACAATCTTGACTTGTATTTGCCCCTAAAAGTGCAATCTGTAAGATTGGAAGAATTTCTGTTTAAGGGGAGTGCTAATTGCTTCGAAAGCATCACATTGTTTTTACTTCAGGTGGCAAACATTCATAATGTAATCTTTTATCATAGTGTGTGTAACAGTCAGAGGCTTAATACAGATTTCAGATTATTATATAGTTCAGCAAAACCAAAGAATACTCGATTCGGTAACATATTTGGTCTGATATCCACTTTATAAAACCTAATAACTCGCATACACCTAACGTGTACCATTAACAAAAGTGATCAGTAAAATATGTAAAAAGCAAATAAACCGTAATGTATGAATTTTGGTCATACAAAACATTAGCAATAGTTTTAATTAAATTGAAACTTATCCTAGTCCGGGATGACAGTTGGCATTAGAGGTTACAGCAGAGACTGAGTAATGTAAGGTTTTTTTTAATGTTACTTTCATTAGCAACATGTTACTAAAAGTACTTGTTCTACCAAAAGCAAACTTAATGGATGTATTCTGGCAATTAATTTCATAGCAGTTTGTGACGCTCACATATTTTATAGGTTATTCCACGGTATGGCAGCATACTTATATGCATATAGATTCCTTGAGATTTGGTTACGTTCGTGCGGTTGTTGTTTTTAGATGAGGTTGGTTGCTAATTGCAACATAATTGAGCCTGTAGGGTTGAGTCGTTATCTTAAGTTCGATATACAAATCGGGAAGTATCAGGAAGAAGTCCGATATAGAAGTAACGGTTTTTAGTTTCTGCTGGTGTTGGTGGAAAAATGTGAAATAGTTAATTGATTGAATAAAAAAGTTGTTACAAGAACAATTAATGGTTTGTGCTTCTTTTAAGAGTTAGATGCTTTCCATAAAAAAAATAAACTAAAGAAGAAAGGCGACCGTGCTGAAGAGACTAAAGTTATTTTCCACAAGAAATTACAAAGTTAAATAAAACAGAGTCACCAGACTGAAACGATATATGAACAAAACTATTACAAGTTGCTTAGGTATTAAACTGTGCATATAACCTCTAATTTATGATAATCTTTGGTCGCTGTTAATTTGCGAACGAAGGTTAAAGCATGATATCACCGTTCTCCGGCAAATAACTATCGAGGGAGTGAGCGAGCTTAGGAAATTATATAGTAGATAGCAAAATACATGCTGTAAGTGCTAAAAGTTATGGGATACCTCCTAATAACATGTGGGGCCCCTTTTTGCCTAACATAGTGCAATAACCCGACATGGGTCACTGGAAGTCCCATGAAGAAATACTCAGCCATCCATAAACATTATGGGTTCTGACTGTTGTTCATGTCCTATGTTCATTCATATTCATTTCTTGCAATCTAGGTGTAAAAATCTTTTACTGCAATTGTCCAGAAAGTTTTGGCCTGCTGGCGTGATACATTATCATCCTGGAAAAGTCCATTTTTGTTTATTTATTTGAAGGCCGTGAATGGCTGCAAATAATCTGCAAGTAGCTGAACATTACCAGTTAAATGGTTGGTTCAGTTTGAGCAGGGGTCTCATGTAACACATCCCATACAAAGTTGAAGCCTCCTCCATCTTACCTTCCTGACAACCTGGCTCCATGGCCTTGTAGAATCTTAACTTGAACCATACCATCAGCTCTTACCCACTGGAATAGTGACTGATCTAAACTGCAACCTTCTTCCAGTCATCTAGGGTCCAACTCGCTCCATGCTTCTAGTGCCAGCTTTTATTCTGTATTCTAAGTCTGTTAATCCATGTCGTGAGCCGATAATCACATCAGAAAACCTTTCACATGACTCACAAGAGTAAAGATGAAAGCCTCTATACTGCAAAGCACATTTATGCATTTCTTATGCAGTGCTACTTAATTTTTTTTTAAGTTGTCACACTGTCTTCATCATTGATGTGACAATTATTTAATCCTTTCAGCAGAGGACTTGCATTTCTTCTCTGGTAAATCGTTATGGCTTTAGAAAATGCATTACACTGCCTTTCTGTTTTTTGTTAATGAGTCTCGGTAATCTAAATCATGTTTGAAAATATTTTCAAAGTTTTTAGTTATTCACTACCAATAGACAACTCAGTAGCTTGTAACTAAAATTATTGTAATTGTTATGACTTTTATTGCATTCTATGTTATTGCAGCTGGAAGAAACGCAAGTGCAACGGGCAAATCATCTAAAAAACAACAAGAAAGGAAGCCGAATACTGGATCCTTCAGAAGATCCTGTACTTAACGATTTCAAGCGTGAAATGCTATTTCACAGACAAGCCCAAGCTGCTGTCGTGGATGCAATACCAAAGTTAAAGTTACTTGGTGTTCCAGTGAAAAGGCCGGATGACTATTTTGCGCAGATGGCAAAATCTGATGAACACATGCATAAGGTATGGTACTGATTTTCATGAAATATTGTCTGGAAGATGATGTTATAGTGATATACTTGTATCTCAGAAGTATTGAGTTATTTGTTCTTGCAACTCATTGCAGTGTGGAATGAAAAATTCATAGTTACATATCCTAGAGGTAAAAAATGTAAATTTCTTTCCATAGTCTATCAATTTCTCGCTTCTGAATGAAAATGTTTATATTATTTTTTTCTGTGTTTTTTGTATTTCATTTCTGTTTATAACTCATTAGTCATAATTTGATGATAGATTTGCTTCATTATTTTATTTTGCTTGGATATATCACCACTTGGACCGCCAGGCTTACTACTAAAGGAGCTTTGGTTTAAAAGAGTTTGTGTGTTCTTTCTGGCATCCCAGGATTTTATGGCCATCCTTTAGGATTGTAACATTATCACAGAGTGTGGTGGGTGAGTGGTTAACGCTCTGGCCTCACATTCTGGGGCATCCTGATTTGGGTTTTCCATGGTTTACCCAAATCACTCCAGGCGAATGCTGGGATGCTTCCTTCAAAAGGCCCAGTCCCATCCCGCCTCTAATGACCTTGAAGTCGATGAGGCGTAAAGCCAAAGTAAATGTAACATTATGAGCAGTTTTCAGATTTGCCAGTTAAAAATAAACTGATACATTGTATTTTTATTTGTACATGGTCTCAATTGTGAGACATCCTCTCAATTTTGTGTGCTTTTTGCTGCCGCCAATTGTTCTTTTATTTGTGTCTGATGCTCCCATTTGAAATTGTCAAAATAGTAAGCCTCTATCATGTTGGTGAATGAATCTTGAAGAGATAGATGGGTTTTTTGTTTAGTATGAAGAGACAGAATTTGTTTATTGTTATCATCCTCCTAATGTTGCATTTTCCTTATCTCAGTACCTATGATTTTCCTCAATTGACTTGATAATAATCTTTCACAGTATGGCCCATTCTTGTTAGCCATTATTTGTGTGGACTGGATTATCTGCCAGCGAGTCAGAGATAGGAATGTAGTACCCTGAAGTTTAAAAATGTCAAATTTCCATCTGGAAAGATATCGGGGATTTCTGAGCAACTTTCTGGAGATAAAAAAATCCTTAATTGACAAAGGAGAAGTTCATGATCTGTGCAACAGTCATTGTTATTTTGAACTCTTGAGGTAATCAGATGATTTATTACATTGTTGGTAAATGATGTAATAAACTTTGTGCCAGTGTTTTGATTGTGGATGTGTCATGTGGTCTTGAAACAGTTAAGTAGTAGAAATTGAGAGTTGGCGATGAAAAGTTCTTATTCATAACATAAATCAGAAAGAAGCAATCAACTTACAGTCAAGCTGCCAAGTCCATGATTACTCACAATATTTTACCAGAGCCTTCACTCTCTTTTGACCCTTACTTTTAAGATAAGTTTGTATAATACTTGTCATTCTTGTACTCCATTTCTACCGAGCAGAACCTTGGCTGTCAACGGGTGCTATGATACTCCTCAACTGCCCAACTCAATAAGAATGATAAATATTTATGAGTATTTTATTTAATCAAATTAGACATAAATACTGATGAATAGTTTCAAGTTAAGTGATTATGATCCAGTATCATTTTTATACCATGTCAAATAAGAAATTAAATTATACTGATATAGTAGTTGCATAGATATATGTAAATGAAATCCTTCTAACAACGCTACTGCTTTAACTGAAACTTGAATATCTAGCACGACTGAGCCCATAGTAATTGCTTTTCCCCTTACTTAGTTGTAGTGCTATGTTTTATTTCTGTAGTACAAAAGTTTTACTGCACCTCTGTCTTAAAAATATACTGCATTAACCATTCATACCTTTATGTAGGTACGTGAGCATCTTCTCAAGAAGCAACATGCTTCAGAACGAAGTGAAAAAGTTAGACAGGTGCGTCAGATGCGTAAAATGCAGAAACAACTTCAAGTACAAAGTAAATTGAAGAAAGCAAGTGAGAAGAAAGAAATGTTAGATGAAGTGAAAAAGTTCCGCAAGAAAGTGCGAAATGACCTAGATTTCTTAGAAGATAAGAAATCAAACTCTAAGAAACCAGAGTCAAAATTTGATGGAAAGTACAAGGGGTATGTGTAATAATTTTGTACACTCTTAGACAAATAAGTCCTTTTTTGAATACTTAATTTTAGATGCCTTTTATGTTGGTATAGTTACTTAGTTTCCTGTAAAATATATATTAGATGTTCCAATATTATGCCAATATCGTGTTACTAAATTCCTAGCTCCAGTTACAAAACTGTTCATCATAATATTATTTGGTATTTGTTTTACTGTTTTTGTTAACTGTATCTTATCTAAAAGAAGGTGTTTGTTGAGTAATTAGTTTCTTGCTTAAATATCTAAATACTAATCCATAGGAAATAATTGTACTAGTTAAATGCATGCTAACTAGTTTTCATTATGGCTTGTATATAATTTTTGGAAAATTGCTAAGGAATAAGTGGTTCATAGGGTGTAGTACTAAGGATATGGAAGAAACCCATTACTGTATCAGAAGGCTTTAAAACAGTTAAGCAGGTACAATATATCATGACACTAGAAGTCTTTTTTATTTTCACAAAGCCTCAATGAAAAGATATGTGGTGTTTTACGTTACTCTGTTACTGCAGACATCGTTCATGATGGGCTGAGTGCAGTTGCAGATTTGGGAGGAATTTGTGGAAGTAAGCTTCAACTAATTGCAGTTATGACGACAGTAAATCCTTGATAAAAGGGTTTGAGCAGATACACTTGTAAGAGATATTGACCCAGGAAACAGAGGAAGAACTTCAGTATAAAAAACAGAAGTTTTAAATTTGAGTGCCCCAAGTTTGGCCATAACTATTTAAGCACTTTCCTGCTGAACCTAGGGTAGTAAGAGTCCAGGTCCAAACATCTGGCTGTCAGTTGCACGTTTAGGTGGTTTACTGTATCCATGTACACAAATATGGGGGCAATTCTCAATTGCTATCTCAAAAGAGGTTAACATGTTAAGTACAAAAGAAAAACCTGGTTCAGACAGATGGTAATACATGTGTTCCCCGCTTAATATATTTGTTTAGGGTATAAGAGGAATTGCAAATTGATAGCAGATTAAATATCACTTTCTGAAATAAGTGAAGCTTCAGAACTCTAAAAGGTTGGGGGGGGGGGGGGGGCTTCACTTTAATTTCTTACTGTTTGTGTGGTGGGGAACAAGATGAGAGATTGTATGAGAGATTGTAGGAGGGATTGCCAGCAACCTCTTGCTACGACTGTAGAAGAGTCGCTGTTGACTGGTTGTGCCAGTTCCCAGAGCTGACGTAGTGGAAGTTAGCATCTATATTATTGTTACTTTTGCCTGATTTCTTTATTTGAATGAATTTGATGTTTATGATAAATATGATTTGCTATATTTTCAATTGTGGATACTTGTTAGAAATCACAACTACTGTCCATTTTCTAAAGTTAATTAATTAGGAGTCAATGTTCCTATCATAACTGCGTATTTGTAAAATCAAAGCTGTGTGTTACAGCATAAATTTCTTTCAAACTCTGGTTTCAGGTCGCAAGCAAAACGGAGATACAAGGACAAGAAGTTTGGATTTGGAGGTAAGAAGAGGGGATTGAAATCCAATACAAAAGCGAGCTTTGCTGATATGTCTGAATTTCGAAAAACTAAAAAGGGAAATGTGAAAAAGCATTCGCGCCCTGGAAAGAGTAAACGAATAAAGCAAAAAGCTCATCGTAAACGTTGAAAGAACTGAAGGAAAGTTTATTTTTTTTAAAAGAAAATGTTGTTACGGCCAAAATCTTTATTTGTAAGTGACAAAATAAAGTTAGAATTTTTGTACTTATAATGCATTTTTTTTTCAGTATTTCTAAACCTTCCACCAACCTATTCTTTCCCTCAATGAGAAATTATATACAGTAATACCCCGCTTTACGCGACCCCGTTATGCGCGGTTTTACTTTAGTGTCAATTACAAATTTCATGTTAATATGCCTCGCATTACGCGAATTGCTTACTTAAGAATATGTATGCACATAATGTAGTCATTGGCTTCTCTTCTGTTGCGGGAATCCCCGCTTTCTCTGACCATTCTGATCAAAGATCCAACGACTTTGTTCTATGGGGATTCCCTCGTTTGTTTCGTTTCTTCCATATGTTTATCTCGGCTGGCAGTCATGTTTTAACATTTGGTGGAGATATATAATTTAACGCTACATTAAAAATGCCGCCTATGAAGAAAAAAGAGCGTAAAAGTGTAACTGAATTGAAGCTGAAGGTGATAAGAAGAATGGAAAATTGAGGCAAAGCAACAATTGTTGGCAGAGACTGTGAGAATGATTTAAAAAAATCGGGAAACAAATTAAACTTTCGAGCGAAAGTTCAACACCTATAAGTGCAACAAAACTTTCTCGTTCGAGATCTTCTATACTAGAAAGAATGGAGAAGTTGCTAGCAGTCTGGATCGAAGATTTAAATATGAAGAACACACCACTGAGTCAAGATCTCATATGCACAAAAGCAAAATCTTTGTATGAGATGTTAAAGACAGATGTAGGTGAAGGGAGTTCCACTACGACTTTTGCTGCCAGCAGAGGCTGGTTTCATCGGTTCAAGCAACGTTCCAATCTTCACAATATCCAGATAACAGGTGAGGCCGCAAGTGCGGATACTCAAGCTGCAGTTGAGTTTCCAGACAAGTTTCAAGATTTCGTAGCACGAGAAAAAATTCTTGCTTGTCTCATCTTCAATGTTGATGAGACCGGGCTTTACTGGGAAAAAAAATGCCATCAGGAACATTCATTGCTAAAGAAGAACGTCAAGCCAGCGGTTTCAAAGTTGTGAAAGATTGACTAACACTTCTTTTGGGAGGTAATGCCACTCGTGAATTCAAACTGAAACCCTTACTGGCTTACCATTCAGAAGCACCCTGTGCAATGCGAGGTACAGATAAGACAAGCCTACCAGTCGTGTGGTGGTCAAACAGAAAGGCGTGGGTTACACGGGAAGTTTTTCAAGATTGGTATTCTAATAGTTTTTGTCCGTCAGTAAAATCCTACTGTGACAGAAATGGGCTTGAACGTAAAGCTATATTACTCTTAGACAATGCTCCAGGACATCCAACCTCACTTGATACACCGAGACTTAAAAGTGTATGTGAAGTTCCTTTCACCAAACACTACGCCAATATTACAACATATGGACCAGGGAGCAATAGCAAACTTCAAAGCTTATTACCATCGCTGCACTTTTAGCCAACTAATGCATGAAACTGACGGGGAAGGAAGACAGTCTATGCAAAAGTGGTGGAAGTCATACAACATCATGAAGGCTATTCACAACATAGACGAGTCTTGGAACAAAGTTAAAAAAGAGTTGTATGAACGGGGTGTGGCATAATCTTTGGCCAACTGTAGTGGAAGCACCTAGAAGAATTGTCCAAATGCAGAGACAAGTGCTTGAAGACATTGCTGCAATGATTGAGTGGTCTGAACTTGAAGATGTCACGGTAGAAGAACTTGTAGCAACTCACGATGAACCTCTCAGCAATGAAGATCTGATTGAGTTACAGCATACATAATGCCATAAATGATGAGGAAGAACAAGTAGAAGATAGAGCTTTTATCTTCAAGCGGAATACAAAATGCTCTTTCAAAAATTTATTCAGGTTTGGACGTATTGCAGATCATAGATAGTGATGACCGTGTGTCAAACCATTAAAAACAGCGTTGGGTGTTATGAACGCCACCCAAAAGACAATAGATGTATTTTTCCATAAAAAAAAGGTCATATAATACTGCATAAAGTGTTATTAGAATCAAAGTGATTGATTGAAATGATTTGTATTTTTTTCGCAATAACTTTTGACCATGTTTAATTGTAAACCCCGATATACGCGAATTTCACTTAACACGATTTTTTGCGGAACGTATCCCTCGCGTTAAGCAAGGTATTACTGTACTGCAAATATATTAAAGCAGGATTTCAATTTCATTGTATCTTAATTTTTGAACTTGATGCTTTTAGTGTGCATTCCATGGGAGGAATGTACTACAATTTTTTGTTTAGTTTTAACTCATAACTGTTCATTTTAAACTGTTTCTTTTTTAGGATCACATCACACAAAACAAATTAGTGACTTTTTAACTAAAATAGCTAATGTCCAGAATTAGCCATGTTGACTAAAATTACATCCTGACTCAAGTTACAGCATTTGTTATTGTCCATGAGATTTAAGAGCTTATAGGCTGCCAGGGCATTCCTGTTAATGAAACTGGCCTCAGGATATAACTGGGTTTGTGTTTTCACTAGTTACACCCAGAAATAGTTTTGAACATCTGGTTTGTTTTCCTTTGTTTTTGTAAGGTTGTTTTGAGATTCTATTTGTATTCAGTTTGAGGTTCATGTGTCATGCGATGCAGAATACAGGTGTCAAAATGCTATTGTGTGAGCACTTAATGTTTGAATTGTCTATTGGGAAGATACTGGTTGAAATCCCAGTGTGGACATCCAGATTGCAATTACTCATCATTTCCTGGAATCGCTACAGGTGGAAGCCAGTATCATTTCTTGCTCTAAATTCTCTCCTGCCTCCAGTGCCCTCAACATCAAGGCTAATTAAAAAATATCTGTTTTGATGTGTTAATGTGTGGGAGGTTTTGTCTGTTGATCACTTGAATACATCTCTGATCGGTAAACATTTACAATTTTTGATGGCTTTCTGATAAACACTCTTCCGTCATGTATTTCTGTAGTGATGGGATAATACTGTACCGGATTTTAAATGCATTTTGGAAAGTTTAGACAGTAGGCTGTTTACTAATGTCCACCCATTATGATATCAACTAAATGGCTGTGGAATGTGATTGTGCAGCTTGTGTAAATTAAAGATATTAGGAGGCTTTGGAAATCTATGAAGGCTGTTTGATAAATAACTCGGTTCTCATACTAGTAGGTGGCAGTGCCAACCGTATGTGTGGTCATAATCTTCGCTTTCTGTGTATGGATAATATTAGGTGAAAGATTATTATGTATACTTTGTTTTAGAGTTGCTTAATCACAAGCATGTAGAGTGCCAGTGAATAATGGATAGGATTGTTATTCTTGGTATATTTCAATTATTTCCTTTAGAATGGAAAACGGCAAAAGAAATTCATGAGATGGTCTATAATGAGTGATGCATGCATTTTATATGAAACTGTTCAACTTCGCGGAAATTAGTTCAAATGTGACAGAAAAATCCTCAAAGATGCACCATATCCTGGAACTCTAATAATAGCTGGAAGGCCAGAAGTCATCACTAAAGTGGATGATATTTCTTTAACTGACAGAGTAGTGAAAGTGAAGCAGTTGGCAGAAGTCGCAGGCATCTCACTGAGTAGGTTCATTTGGTTTCGCATAATGAATTACACATGGAAAAAACTTTGTGCAAGATGGATGTCATGGCTGCCCACTTTGAAACAAAAGCAAAATTCCTTGTGAACATTGGCAGACTGCATGGAGGTATTGAAGAATCCAAACAACTTTTGGTAACTATGGATGAAACATGGATTCCTCACTACACACCAGAAACTAAACATCAGTAGACTTCAAGTGGTGAATTGGCACTAAAGAAAGTGAAATATGTTCCAACTGCTGAGTAGGTGGTGGGTTCGTTTTTTGGGACGCAAAAGGAATTCTCTTGATTACTTCGAAAAGAGAAAAGCCACTTCTGGAGAATATTACACATCACTTCTGGCTAGGCAGCTATTACAGATAAACTTCCAAAAGACAGTCTTGTTTCAACATGACAGTGCACCAGTGCATTAAAGATGCGTCACTCAGGAAAAACTGAGTAAACAACAGTTTCAGATCATTCCACACCCACAATATGCAACCAATCTTGCTCTAATCATTCATTAGAATGGTGAATAACAATGGTCTTAAGACATTACCCTGTGGTACTCCCATATTCACTTTCACCTCTTTTGATACTGCATTTCCTACCTAATTGCTTTGTTTTCTGCCTTTCAGCAATTCCTTTATTCAGCATGGAACTATTTCGCCCACTCCAGTAGTTTTCAATATATGTAAAACAATTTTATGGCTCACTCTGTCAGATGCCTTAGAAGGAACTGGTGTCATACTTTCAACTTGGTCTTTCTTCTCCACTCCATCTGAAGTATCTTGTATAAAGCCTACATCAATATCATTGCCTGAACCCATGTTGATTTACAAACCAGTTCTTTCCTTACAGATATTTCTAATGTAGTTGCTTATTATTCTCTCCACAGTTTTGCTTATCACTGATGTCTAACTGATTGGGCTGTGATTTTCAACCCTATTTGTTGCAGCTGGTTTCCTCTGGTCCTCCAGTCCTGTGGCAAGCTGCAAAACTCCAAATTCGTTGTAAATAATTTTTCGAGGTAAAGTAGAATATTGTATCCCACTACCTTTAATAACTTTGTACTACACTGACCCTTATAAACTTTTATTACTTTCTTATTTCCTTCATAGTTTCCTGATATTTCTATTTCAAATTTTATAGTTTCCTCATTTCTGCTTATATAGAGTCACTTCTCTAATTTGTTACCTCCCATCCCAGTATGATAATCCCTAATGGTATAATTAAACCAATCAATCAATATCCCTGCCATTTTAAAATCCTCGGTAACTTCTTCACTAATTCTTATGTAAAATTGCCTGTATACCTTTTCTCTTACCCTTGGTTTTCTAACATAGCCATAGAATTTTCTACATCAGTGGTTCCGAACCTTTAATGGTAAATGACCCACTTTCAAGGAAAAAAAAAATTTCGCGACCCACCTAATATGAATGTCTGTCTAAGAACAGAATGGGAACTGTTGTATGACTTCGATACACTATCGACTACCCTATCCTACGAAAAATTAAATTTCCGTACAAAGGATATACTATCAACAAAAAACAAGAATTGATAATACATAAAACAACAAACATATTACAGACCAGGAGGTGGTTGCACAGACTGTCAGCTCATCAAGTTGCCTGCTGAAATTCCACAATTATAAGTAACTCGATCACCATATTAAAATGCAACTGGTCTGCCAGTCGCTTTTTGGTGCAAACCACCTGCAGACCCGATTTTAGTGGTTGATTGGTAGGTTCATCATTGTGTTTTACTGCACCCAAATGTATTAAAATATTGATTTGCAGCTGTTTTCCACCAAGATATGACTTGGTACATCAGTGGCATTTTAATTTTCAAATCGAGTCGTAACTATTCCTGGAATTTCAGCCATCAACTCGATGAGGTGATGCTTTGTGCAGCCACCTCCCGCTTATTACAAAGATAATGTAAAATACGTTTAATTACTACAAAAGCACAACTTTACAATCAGTGAGATTTCTGGCACTGGTGTATACTGATGTGGGCATCGATATAAGGGTTAAAACTGATTAATTTTAACCTTAAGTCACGTTCTTCACATAGTTTATTTCTGTAATAGTTTTTCAAAAACAATAAAGTAGAAAAAGCTAGTTCGAACAAGTATGTCGTGTTGAACGGCATCAAGAACTTCACAGCTAATTTAAAGATTTCTGGATACTTTGCTTGTACATTCATCCAGAAGTAAATTAAGGATTTTTCCTTGAAAATTGTCTTTAAAGAAGAATCGCAAGATAGCTCTATTAGTGAGTTTTTCTTCAGCTGTTGAGATTTTTGGGCCTTTCAAATGTTCCTCTTCAAAAGGATTTCTTATCCAAAAGCAACCATCGTCAATTTTTGGAAACTAACTGCTAAAACAATTATTAAGCAAATAGAACACATTTAACTTTTTGACATAAAACAAAATTTAAAATCCTCTTGGGTACTTGAAATAAAAATGGAAATACTATTTGAAAATAAATGAGGCCTACAACTTATAATTTACTGAAAAATTTGAAAAGGTTTCAAGGTGCTCTTTGATGACATTTGTGGTTTCCTTGATGACTTTTATTTCGTTTGATTCAGGGAAGTCGTGCAAGACAGGAAATGCATCAAAACTATTTTCTTCTACCTTGCAGGTCCATCGGTCGAGTTTTTTCAATCACTTCATCACTCCATCACTCCTGGATGTAATACCTGTGGATATTCTTCCCTTGCATTGTCTGGTTCGTTACATTGAGTGCATTGTAGCAAGAAGTTTTAGCCAGTTCTTGTCGCAAACTCATTCAATAAATTATCTTGTGGATTTATAGTCACTTTTGTGCTCCCATAAAAACATTCTTAGTTCGTCACGAAGTTCAAATAATCTCGACACTGCTTTACCTCTCAACACACAGTGAAGAAGTTGTTTGTGTTTACTGACCATTTCGTCACACAACACTCCAAACAATCTTGAATTTTTAGGCCTTGCTTTGATAAAGTTAACAATTTTCACAGTATCATCCACTGTTTTCTTTAGGCACTCATCCAAACTTTTTACTGCCAGAGCCTCTCCATGAAGGCAGCAATGATTCCATTGCACCAAAGGGGCCACTGATTTAAATTTGGCAACTAAACCTGAATAAATGCTGGACATAGCACGGGCACCATCACCCATTTTGACCAAACAATTTAATTTTCTTTTAAAAAAAGTGTCAACACATTTAAAAATTTCCTCTCCCCTAGTTCTTGTACGCAAGGACTTACAAAACAACATTTCGTCTTCCACAGAATCGTTAAACTCAAAACCAACAAAAGCTAATAAATTTGCCTGAACAGCAACATCTGAGCGTTTATCAATTTGTAGTGAAAATAATCACTTTGCTTCAGAGTTGAAATCATTGTTTCCTCGACCCAAGTAGAATTTTCATCGATTCTCCTTTTTACAGTAGTGTTTGATAAAGGGTTCTCACTTATTCTTTTTGACATTTTCCCATCAAACAAAGTATTAGACATTATTTTTCCTGCAGGTAAAATAAGTTCTTCACCTACTGTGTGAGCAGCTCTCTGCTTTGCTACTAAGAAGGATAATTGGTAAGACGCTATGGTAGTTTGTTTATTTTGTTGGCCTGACACTGACTTTTCCAGTTTGGTAGAAAGATAATATGGTTTTTTATTTTGAAAGAATTCAACAGGCTTACCTGTGTACTCAGGATGCTTGGTTAACAAATTCCTTTCAAGTTTTGATGGCGTCACGCTTTCATTGGACAAATTTTCGACACAAATCACACACTGAGGTATTGGCTCCTCTTCAGTACCCGAAAATACAAACCCATATTTAAAATAATTCAGGTTATACTTTCACAGATACGTCTTTTGCTTTTTCGGGCTGCCTGCATTGTAACTACAAATACTTGGTTGTGGTTCAATAACATTTTCAATCTCATTATTATTAGCTGTGTGGGTCAAAGTTTCCTCATCATTTGGATACTCTCTTTACGGTTCGATCCAGTCCTCAACCAACTTTTCATAATCACATTAAATCTAGTCTCAATCAAAACAAAACACAAACAATATTTCACTCACACAAGCAGAAAAAGACTTTCGATTAAAGACTTTGGTTTCGATTCAACAATAAACAAGAAAATGATAATGAGAGAAGTAAAATTGCGGGTGGTAAGCGCGCGCATCTCCGCTCTAGGGCGGGGTGGCAGAGAGGCGGTGTTCAGGGGTTGCCATAACGATTGCTACCGCTGCTATATCTCACGAGGTTGCTACTTAATACCGGTTTATTGTTTAAGAAAACTTTTTTCTCTCACAAACTTCTAATTTAAGCTAATAGCTTTCATGATTATTGCACTTGTAAAATATCGTGTTATATTTTTTAAATAGATCAAGTAAAAGATATATTTTTGTGGCAAAAACCTAGATTGTTCCGCGACCCACTAAAACACACGCCGCGACCCATAGGTTGGGAACCGCTGTTCTACATGCATCATTAAGTGGCCTCCCTGGCCAAAATTTTTTTATAAACCCAACTTAAGCTTCTCTTTTTGTTGTTATTAATTGCTTATTTATTTGTGTTTGCTGCATTGCTGTCTCTTAAATCTGTGGTGTTCTCTTCTCACTAACCTCTTCACTTCCTTATTGTTGTATGTAGTTTCTGTACTTCTCTTTGTTGAGTTTCGAAATAAATATTTTCTCACCCTTTACTATATCCTTGGACTCTTCCCATTTCACTTCCACTGTAATTGTGTCATCCTTCCATTTGATGACTCTTGCTCTGAAATCTCTCTTCTAATATGAAATATATAATTGTACCTATTTCACCCTTCAGTTTTAGCCACTGGTGTACTGAATCCTCTATCAGAACTGCATTGTGATCATCTATTCCTTCAAGTACTTGAGACCCTACAAGGTTTCTGATGGGCTGTGTTAAGAAGATCTCTAAAATGTTTGGTCCCCTTATGTTCTGCAATGCCACTTATGTAAAAACCTCCTTCTGTTACTAAGATATTTGAGAAGTTCTGTTTCTATGTGTTGTTAATCATATATCCTATCTAGTTAAAACCTGGAAAATTCCCCATCAGTAATGACCACTCACCTCTGAACTGTGAATTTAGCTTTTCCCCAAGAGCCTCATCTTTATTATTCATTCTTCCACTAAGGTAAACAGCTAACATCCTGATTTTTTTTCTTCTTTATTACCCAAGAAATCTACCCCAAGTAACTCCTGAATATGATTTGTCAACACCAGTGAACTGTAGTAGTCTTTGCTAACCAATATGAATATTCCTACACCAATTGCTCCTCTGCAGTACACTCTGTAACAGTTTGGATAAACCTTGTCTAGTACTTCTTCTCACAACCAAGACTGTACCCCTATAATTGTAGTTCATGATTTCTATTAAGTTTGCAAATTCTATTACTTTGTTCATTATTCTTCTGTAGATCACCAGTAACACCACTCTTATTATTGGCTTTGTGATATTTTCAGCACTAAACTTCCATCTTCTGAGTTGTACCCTTCTCTGTTATTATTTCAACAGTTTCCTGTGTTTCTGTAGCATAAGTGAATTTTCTCATTGTGCATCTACAGTCACTATCTCTTTGGTCACTTATTTTTTTCCCCACACCAACTGCTACTATCCTAAAAAAAAAAGGTGCAGTCCTGACCCCAACATTACTTAAAGAGGAGTTGCTTACAGTTTTAGCCAACGACTTGAAAAGTATCCCCTTTCCCCTTCTATTAGGTATAGGCCACCTATCAATGGTGCCTAAGGGCACATCCTCTGAGACAGAACTAATAACTTTCCCAAGACTTCAAACATCATGTTTACATACCTCACAGTGTGGTTCACCTGTGGCCAAATCAATACCTGCATGAATTCCACCCTGGAATGCTTTGTCTCCTTTACCACTTTTCTCAGGCCACTTTGTATACTATAACTTGTGTTTTTATCAATACTTTTGCCTGCACCTCCTACTATCATCCTTAGTGAAACCCCTATGAAGTGATCCTATGTTCTCTATTACCTGCCACGGCATTGCTTTAAGCCTGTGCCAAACTGATCATGCAGAAGAGACCCTACACCTCTCCCCAGGCTACTACTAGCAGTAAAACCTTTTTTTGCTTCCCTGTCTTTACCCCATAAGGTCTGCTGCACCGTACATACGCCTTCTTCTACACTAGGCACTTATCCTTCTGACCCTGGTAACAGGTGAAACCTATTTCTCCCTACAATATCTGGTATCTGACAATTCTTCCTGCTTACCCTATTTCTCATATTACTAATTGCCAACCCTTTTACCCGCCCCACTAATCACACCCAGGGGTGGCCCTAGCAGGTTTTTCAGGCCGTGTGAGGTCTTATTGTGGCACCCCAAATATGCACTCACTTATTCATGACTAAGGAGGGGGAATAGTTAACATACATTTTTTACATCCTACTAATATTATAAATCTAAAAGTTCATTTACTTGGTTGTTTATTACTGTTTCAAGCTGAAACAACTGAATGGCTTAGAAGAATGTTTGAAATAACATGTAGGCTTCCTACTTCTGTCCCAATCAAAAAATGAATTCGCATGGGATTCGAATACCTGTATCAATGTGTTTCTTATTCCATTCTAGTAAAGCTGTTGGGAGAAGATAGTTTTTATATATTAATAATAACCAAAAACTTCAAAGATTTGTATAGTATATTAGCTAGAGTCCATGACTTTTTTCATGTTTGTCAAGAATTTTGAATGTGTCCCAACTAACTGTGTATCTTTGTTGAATTAATTTGATGGGTGGTTTTCTGGAACTGTAGTACGAGCTGCTTGGTCAATGCTATTTAGTATATTTGGGTAGTCGTGCTGCTTATAATCAGTTTTATCGAAACTTGAGAGTATGTTGCTTGCAGCTTCTTTGTATGTGCTCTAATTAGCACACTTAATATTCTATATAAGTGGGGTTCCTTGCATGGTATCCTGTGTTATTATATTGGTAATAGAAATAAATTGGAAGGTGATCCAACCCACTAGCATCCTTGATGGTCATCCATACAGCTATGTGGGAGAGGCAGGTTGATGCCAGTATTATAACAACTGATTTCTGTTCACCCGGTTTTGAGATCCTTGTTTAAGAGCCATCATTAAGGCAACTAGTTCCTCTTCATCTGCTACCTCCATTATCATTTATCCAATGGTGTATGTTCTTTAACTTCCAAAACCAGATTATGTCCATTTACATCACCCATTATAATTATGGGATGTAGAACTTGTTTCACATAGGAGCTGATGACCTGCTTTTTTGTGTTCATGTTTGGAGGGCGATACGTTACTAGTATAGTTGACTCAATTCGTTAATACAGGTTCTTATTGCACATCCTTCAATACCATTTATTACATTTGTTATTTTCAGCCCGCGGTAATGTATGTTTCTTTTAACTAGTATTGCCACTCCTCCACATCCTTCTGCCCTTTCATGTAGCTCAATATCATAGCCAGCAATGTTGAAATGTTACCTAGGTTTAAGCCATGTTTCAGCAATGCATACGTCGTACATGTTTAGGAGATGATGCAAGATTTCTTTGTTAGATTATACTGAGCGTGCATTCCAGAATAAAAGATTATTCACTTGTCTGTTCCCTACCATTTTTGCTTGAGAAGAAATTGGTGAAACATTGTTTAAGATTGGACTGTAAATTTGCAGAAGTGGTCATACTAATTAATGATACAACCATCTCAAAAAAACTTATCTATCTTGTGTTCATTCATAGGCATTAGAGGAGGTCTAATGAGGGGTCTGTTAACATCGTAATATAAATCAGAGCAGATGTTTTGCTGTGGGATGTTTTAACTGACCAGCGGCTGATTCATCTGTTGTTGAGGAGGTGGATGCCAATGGCTCATAGCTGAAGTGACAGTCTGAGGTTGAGGAGGACTCGGTAACTTTGAGGATAATCTAGGCTGTAATACAGGAAACGGTTCCAAGCATTCTTCTTCTTCTTCTGGTGCCTATCAGTTCCGGATGTCGGCAACCATCTTGGCTGTCTTATCTCTGTTGGTTGATGCTCAGATTAATTCCTTAGTTGTCTTGGAGATCCATGTTCTCTGATTTTTTAGCCAGGAAGTTCTTCTTCTACCAGCACTTCTCTTTCCTAGTATTTTCCCCTGGAGAACAGACTGCAGGAGTTCATAATGGCTATTGTTTCTCATGATGTGGCCAAGCTTTTGTGTTTCTACAGTGGTCAATATTTTCATATCCTTTTTCATTTTGCGTAGCACTTCAGCATTTGTTG
The DNA here is from genome assembly GCA_031002005.1 of Vandiemenella viatica. NCBI lineage: Eukaryota > Metazoa > Arthropoda > Insecta > Orthoptera > Morabidae > Vandiemenella > Vandiemenella viatica. Next base: position 195,533,477 of record JARYHS010008074.1, on the reverse strand, counting down.
TGTGGTCTGTCCATGGTATCATTCTTCGATATAGCCACATTTCAAAAGCTTCTAACCTTTTACAGATAGTTTCTGTTAATGTACATGTTTCAATTCCATACAGGAGGACAGAGAACACATAGCAGTGCAGGAGTATTGTTTTCTTGGTAATCGATAAATTACGACTTTTAAAAAGGTTATTCTTTTTATTGAAAGTAGACCTGGCCTTACCAATACGCGACTTTACTTCATCAGATGGATCCCGTTGGTTAATTACTATAGTGCCAGGATACTTTTACCTTGATACACATTCAATGGTCTTCTGGTTAATCATAATATAGTATTGGGAGTTGTTTTTTCCAATTACCATTATGTTATTCTTATTTATATTCATGTCAAGTCCGTATTTGTTGCTGCTTTGTGATTCTCTATCTATAAGAAATTGTAAACTTTCCTGACTGTCTGCAAAAATGACTGTGTCATCTGTGTAGCGAATGTTGTTTATCCAGTTTCCATTCAACAGCACTCCCATCTCCACATCACTACTCATTACCTCCCTAAAGATATACTCTGAGTGGATATTAAATTATAATACAGGATACAACCTTGTCTTACAAAACAAATTTTTTTACTTCATCTGTATTTTCTTGCTTCAGTCTCATTATGAGCAGACTGGTTCCAATGCAGGTTAACATTAATTCTCAGGTCTTTGTCATCCAGACAAAAACTTTTTAAAATTTCTATCATTTTTTGATGCTTTACCCTGTCAAAGGCCTTCTGATCTATATAAATGAGAAAGTTTGGATGTGTATTTGGATGTACTTCTGGAATCAATCGTGCCTTAATAACTCAACATATTTAAATGAAATTTGGCATGAAGTCAGTTAATTGTGTGCGAAGTGACATAGGATAGATTTTATCCCACAAAAATGCATAGTTCTTTTAGAAATTGCCATTAATATCAATTCGCAAACAACAAAGAGTTTCCTACTTCGTAGATAGCCATGCCACGTTTACTCTTTGCTTTTTACATAAATCGCAAACGCTACTTTTCAGAAATAAAAGCAAAAACCTTCTTACATATGCAAGTTTGTATTTAGTATAAAACCGATGCACTTGACAAATAATAGTTTGGAAGCAGGAAATATAAATCTGTACTTAACCTTAAATTTAAAATAAAAGGTAGGTACTGTTGTTAAGTTCGCAAAGAGATGTTTTCATTTGCATATATAAAACAGTATGACATATCAAATATTACACCATTATTTTGTTCATAATATATGCATCATAATAAATGTGAAAGATCAATTGGGAAAAAAAACCAACTTAAAATGCTATGAGTATACTAGCACGAAAGTCAGTTCACTAGAAGTGCAAAATGGTCATGCCCAAAATTTATAAAAATGTAAAGGATTCCATTCTTTCTCGGTTTAATTTATTTCCTGTTTCTTTTTTGTTACTATACAGTCTCTGTATTACAAATTATTTTTGTCAAAATTTAAAACTTAACTAACCTATTTTAATTTTTGTTCAAAATTTTTGTGCAAATAGTAGAGACTATGATTCACGGAACAATGCTTTTTACTTACTGTTCAATATTTTGCAAATATCTATCGAATCCAACATTTAAAACGAATGTATCCGATGGGCTAATGTAGAAACTTATTGTTTCATGAAGCAACATTGGAAGTCATTTACAACACAATACACCTCATTTACACGGGGCTAATGAAAGCTACTTATTGATTACTAATAGTAACTAAATTCCTTCTGCCTTATGCTGTAACAAAAACATTCTGGTCCAGGCAGCATTTCAACCAAACTACTATTTCTGCTAATCAAACGATATGAACACATCTCAACACATTAAATCTACTGGAACTACATTTCGAGTAGTAGCAGAATTTTCTAATTAGTATTGCATAAATTACTATCACAATTATTTTCATTATACACCTTAATAAATCACGAGCATTAAAAGTCACTTTATTGCGATGTGAACTTGACTATCAAATATTAACGATTGCAGAGAATTATGGACTTTCCGTTGTACGCTGTAAGTTACAAGCATTTTAGTATAACTTTTTTTATTATGTAACTTCAATAATTGGCATGAAGCTAACGACAGTTCATACGGCTGAATGTAGTTTCAGATGTATTCAGTATTTAATTTACTGCGTTTTTACAAGCGCCACATTGGCAGCCTCATTATTCGGGTTCATTTAGTATTGTGATCTGAAATAATAAGTTTATTCATGACATCACTAACATACAATTTAGTGAAAGTATTAATGTGTGAGTGATAGAAGCTTTGATTTTCTAGTGGTAATTTTAAAATGCAGCCTGGGCCAGGATGAGAACTGAAACATTATTAGTTATTTAAACTTCTTTCATGAGTGCCATTTTAGTGACATCATGTATCGCTTTGTACTGATATTGTATCAAAAGATCTATAGTAAGCCTGGATGATTTAGCAGAACCGTGCGGCGTTACCTGAAGTAAATTTTTGAAATTTATCAAAGTTTTATTCGGATAGTGGAGTGGCAGACAAGCGGAGTGGTAATTCACCGGTAGTCATTCAATTCTCTTTGCAGAATGAGAAACCAGTTATGAAGAAACAATCTATTACTACTTTAACATTGGAACATATTTTAGTGCAGAATCAATGGATCGAAATGAACGAACTATAGTAAACTGGTTTATAGGTATTCAGCTGTTTCCACAGATAGGGAAAACAACATTAACAGATCATCATGAATTAAAGAATCAATTACTACTATAATACAAAAATTTCTATTTTAAAGCAGAATTAATTGATGGAATCAAAATATATCCTCAAAACAAAATCAATATTCAATGAGCAAAATAAATTATCTTTTTTAAAAAATAAATAAAAAGATCAGTAATTGTCAGATACTCGGTTCAAATAAAAACATTCATTTTTAGTTTCACAATTTTTTAAGGGAAATTAATGTACGTGGGCCACTTGGTATTTATTTGCTCTTTGAATGTTAGTATTTTTTCTTTAGATATTTAGTTGATTCCATCAATTTATTGCTATTGTTTTGAGTTTCCATTAATTAAATCTATATTCATTTTTATTCACGAGACTTGAAATAAGTGATTTTAAGAGATGCCAGGTAAACAAAAGGTAAATCTTTCAAAGAAATGTTAGGAAACTAGGGCTCTGAAAATACCCATAACCCAGGAGACAAATCCTCAAGCAGAGTTGCAAAGGATTGAGCAGTTGGCACGTTTTGGGGCTTCTGCGGCTGATGAATCACCGAAGCGAGTTGGGTGACAACAGCATACTGAACACTTGGTGTCGGGACGATCTGCCAAGACACCAGGAAATACGTGAGCTCAGTGCAAAGAGCAAGCCGAACGGCAAACGATCTCAAGAGCTGCTGAAACACCGAAGCAAACGAAAAGGTGGAGACAACAACACACATTATATTTGGCATTGCAGTGAGTTGCTGAAACACCCGAACAAACGCGAGCTCGGCGAGAAGAACAACCCACCCATCAAGTGCTACTGAAACACCGGAGCAAAGGGAGCGTGCATAAACCACGTAGCTCCATTTTGGCCTCCCATGAACCCCCCTCCCCCCATGTAGCCCTACATTCCTTTTGCCTCTCCCCCCCCCCCCCACTGAGGGAAATAAATATTCACATGCTGTTGTGAGTTCTGTTCCTCTTTAACTGTGAAAAATGTTATGAAAGGAAAGCTACGCGGCCTGGCTCGGAACCTCCCCCCCCCCCATAGACTAGCGTAGCCTTCCAACCCCCCCCCCCCCCCTGGACCAAGCCTCGTAGTTTGTGCACGGTCCCAAACGAAAAATCGATGACGACAGAATGACGCATATTTGGCATCACCACGAGTTGCTGCAACTTTGGAACAATCGCGAGCTAGGCGACATCAACATGCCAGGTATGGGACCATTGAAACTGCTGTTTTCTAACAACACAGATGAACCACGGCGATTTTTGAATCTTATCTGAAAGTATAATTCCTGCTTCGATATGACGTCTTATGGAACCGATAGAATTGTTGTAAGGCAAGGATTTTCACAGACATTTATTATCCAGGGGCAAGTACATGGCCGATGAAGAAGCAGAAACTGAAAGACGTTACAAAATTATTGAAGGGACTGAGAGGGAGACCATACAACGGGTATTACACGACAACAATTCAAAACTACTTTGGAGAACATGCCTGAAGTGACCTGCAAAGTAGTGATCCACCCCGACTGTGTGCTACGAGGACAACATGAGAGATGTTACAACGCATCGACGAGTTACAAGTTCGCAGTACTCCTACCGGGCATAGGGGACCTAAAGTTCAACGTTGAATCAGAACCACGTGAGCATTCTGGCGTACTTCACATCACACAACAACCTGTGCCAGAGGTGAAGGTCGAGCTAAGAACCTATGAAAATCCTCATTGAGATTGGGATTCAAGCTGGGGACTTCTCCATCTCCAGTTGGACGTCCTAACCACTGAGTGTCCAGACCTCTCAAGAAAATCTTATATTACAACACTCTTCCACGCGGACAAAGTCACAGGTAACTGCTAGTAATCTATAAAACAAGCATAGACATAACAATTTATATCTCTGCAGCATTGAAATAGTACTTGGATGCTGAACAGAGCTTCTTGTGCTTCAACTGCAATTCTGAATCCAAACTGTGTAGGTGATACATATTCTTCACAAAGCTTATATATCCTTCGGTGAATAATCTTCAGAAAGAGTTTTAATGTGTGGCTCATAAGGCTTATTTTTCTGTAATTACCACATGACTTAGCTCCGGGTTTTTTATGGTAATATAATAAATTCTGATTTGAGCCAATCTTTAGGAATTCTGCCAGAGTTGTAGATGTCATTGAACACTGAGGTCAGCCACTTTGTACTATCTTCATCAAGCAGTTTAAAAAATTCCGCATTTATCTTGTGAGAGCCTGGAGTTTTATCGTCTTTCATTCCTTTTATTGCAACTTGTACTTCAGTCAGTAAAATGCGTGGACCTGTTTCACATTCAAACTGTGGAGGTTCGAGACAGCTATCTGAGAACAGTTGTTTTATGTGTTTCTTCCATGCATCTCTGATATCTTGAGTATCAGCAATGACATTTCCCTCATTGTCCACTAGTGTATTCACTGTATTAGGTCTACATCTTCCTGTTACTTCTCTAGCTCTCCTATGAATGTTGAAATTGTCTTTTTTCAACTGTAGAGCCTCTATTTCAGCACATTTAACCTGTATTTCCTTTTCTTTAGCTTCTCTTATCTTGTTTCTGATCATCTTATTGATGTTTTTATATTCACCAGGATTACTTTTTACAACCCTTCTTCTTTCCATCATGTCCAAAATCTCATATGTCATCCATGTCTTCCTTTTGGCAAAATCTGATTTCGGGTGTTCATCTTTAACCCTTTGACTGCTGTAGACGCGTTAACGCGCGTGGCTACTACTGCGCCCAGGTGCTCCAGACGTGTATACACGCGCCGCCTTGCCGCTCTGTCTGTGCTCCAGACGTGTATACACTCGCCGCCCTGTGTGCTCCAGACGTGTTAACACGCTAGCCTCTTAGCGGCCTGGCTATGAAGCCATATTTCCACCCAGGGTGGTTAGTTGTTTTCCTCATTCGGCCCTTGAGCATTGGCAGCTGCGATCTAATTTGTGTTGCTCTTTTCCTTTTAGTTTTCGCTGAGAAAATGGCATACAGTCATTATTTTTTTTAACTGCTTAACAGCGAGGTCTTTAGAGATGGTAAAGAATGGGGGGCAAGGAATGGGAAGGAATTCGGCTATGGCCTTTTGAAGGAAGCATTCCCGGCACCTGGAGTGATTTGGGGAAACCATGGAAAACCCAAATCTGGATGCCTGGACGGGGATTCGAACCATCGTCCTCCCGAATACGCCGTCGTGTTTGTACCGCGGAAGAAATCATGGAGATTCTTACTAGAAGCGACAGTGAATATGATCACTTTGATATGGATGACAGTGATAACCCTTCGACAGGATCTCGATGTAATTTTCCTAAGCTGTGTACATCAGCTAGTGGAAAATGACCATTTTTCAGAGTTTGAAGCTACAGATTGTGCGAGCGAAATGTGTGGAAAAAGAGAATGCTTTAGTGACGCGTTTGACAGCATGTGCTTGTCGATTAAGCTGCAGGACACAAGTGTGGATTACGTTAACATTCCAGCAGTTTGTCATTTTTCCTGATATTTCTAACGGAATATCATATGATATCTATTGCTGATGAGACCAACAGATACGCGAGAATCAATTCACACTATATTTTCACTATGAAGTGGTTTAAAAAGTTCTTTTTCCACATTCTCGAACACTGCATTTTAAATGCTCACGCTCTTCACCGAGTAGTAACCGGACGAAAAATGCCAGTTGCAGAGTTTCGTCTGTTGCATCCATAAATTTAAATTTCGTGAGGTATTTTTCAGGATTTCCTGACACCCCCCCCCCCCCCGTCTTGTAAGATCAGGTCCGTGAGACGCCCCCCCCCCTAGAAATCGCCCTCGCAACTTTTTGAGACCTTTTTTTTTAGGTCGCAACCTTCCAAAGCTGCAAATCCTACTAACTGAGATTCACATGAATATCCTTGTCTAAAGCCATGTTGGCAACTTGAAAACCATTTACTTTCCTCACAGACACCTCTAATATGGTTGCATATTAATCTCTCCATTAATTTACCTACCACTGATTGGTAACGTTATAGTGGTAGAATAGATTCACCAGGCAAATCATGGCATACACGCTAAATTAAGGGGGGGGGGGAGGGGGAATGGTTGGTATGTGTCAATAAATATAATGTATATGATCAATAATAATTGAAATTATATCTGTTCTATTTTATGGAAAGCTCAAGTTACTGGAACGAAATATATTTAGTTGGTAGGAAATTAATTAAGTATAATTTTTTTAGTGATGGTAACAATGAAATTAAGCAATGAGTATCTATGGTTTGTGTCAGTGAAGCAGTACTTTAAGCCCTTGAGTTGTAATAATTTTTAATAAGTAGCTACTGTAATCTTATAGTCTCATTTATGATTGTTATGTTTGAAATGTTAGGAGAAATGGGTTGCAACAGAAATAGGTAGCCTTGTTGTTATTTGCAAGAATGCGTGAGCTGCGGACAGTGTGAGGAGGTGGTTTAGCTAGCTCATTGCCTTACAGTAGGTCAATGCATGTGGAAACTGCTGCAGTCAGTATTTTGCTATGATCAGCACTTTCCCTATTTACCTAGCACCTGACAACATGATTTTTTGGTTTTCTCTGAATGATGCCTTGTACTAACCTTACTATCACATGTTCAGATGTTAAATTGATGGTTGTATTGATAGTTAACTACTAGAAATTATGTTGTTTGCAGATGACATAATGCTATATAATTGATCAAAACTGTAGAATATTGTAAACAACTGCAGGGTGATCTGGACACAAGATCTGGGTGTAACAAGGGATGAAGATAAATGCAAAGAAAAGTCAAGTTAATAGCTACAAAGATGAAAAGCTAATGACCGGAGTGTGTGCTCCATCGCAATCTAATTAAATATTATTATTATTATTATTAATTATGACTATAAGCTAGGGAAAGAACTGCTTGTTGAAGACTTGAAATGTTAATATCTTGGCATAACATTAATAACAAACTCAGCTGGAGGAACTTGGTTTTCAAAACTTTGGTTAAATCATTGCTCGAGTATGGTGGTGTAGTATGGGACCCACATTTTGGGTATCAAATACAGGAGTTGGAGGGGGTACAGAGAAGGGCTGCTAGATTTATCTCTGGAAATTACTGCAGATCTCAATCAGTAACTGATATGAAAAAGGAGTTGGAATGGAATTTATTGGATGACGAAGGGAGTGTGAGGAGTGTAACGAGAGTGTGCAATGCATATATTGGTGATGAGGTATAGAAAGATTCTTAGTGAAGAACTAGGAGAGTTCATAGAAGGGAAAAGACGTTCATGACCATAAGCTGACGTAAGGGTGTGGGATGAATTTCTTTTGTAGGTAAAGGGATCAGGGATTGAAATAAATTATCAAGATAGATGAATAATTTACCAAAAATGTTGAAAGAATTTAAAGGTGATATTTGTAGAGGCCAAAATTAAGTGGGTGCAAGAAAGGGGAAAATGGATATATAGGGAAATTGTCACTGGTGTCAGGGCTGGCGTTAGAAAGGGAGGAAGGGGTAAGAGGGGCAAAAGTGCCCCAGGCCTACCAATCTGCATGCCTAGCTAAACAGAAGTTAAATGCATGTATTAAAAATTGCACCTATCATTTTAAAACATTTTTGAAATTAAATATTTTGACTTTATACAAAAAAAAAAAAAAAATGTTAGGGGGGAGGGGAATAAGAATGCTTACATGGGCCCAAGAATAATAGTACCAGACCTGACTGAAGTTTGCGCTCCATCACAATTGATTTAAATTAAAAATTGCTGATAACATTTTTCACTTAGTTATGCGAACAAAATCTCTTTTGCTGCCAGTATTACGTATACTACTACCACTAAGGCTGGCATTTGGAGAAATGGGAGGAGGGGGGGGGGGTGTAAGCAGGGCAAAAGTACCTTGGTCCCCACCCTCAAAGTCCATGGTGCCTAGCTAAATTGAAGTCAAATGCAAGTTTTAAAATCTGCACCTATGATTTTGTACATGTTTGCATTAAAATTTTCTGACATTATGCTAAAACATAAAGTTTAAACTAAAAAAAATTGTCAGGTGGGGGAGGGTTAAGAATGCTTACCTGCTTTCTGAGAATCCTAGTGCCAGCTCTGAATACCACCTGTTCTGAATATCCAAGCAGGCAACATTAGTGTGTTGCGAGACTATGACTTCAATTTAGCTAGGCATCCTGGACTGCAGGCCCCCTTTGGGGGTGGGGCCCAGGCTACTTTTGCCCTGCTTACCCCCCATCCTTTTTCTCCAAATGCCAACCCTGGAAGTACTAGTATACCGAATACTGGGAGTAAAAGAGATTTTGTTCCCCGCTGGACGAGGTGCCGAAATGGTTGGGATAAAAAAGTAGAATGTACGTAATTGTATATATAAAGACGTTATAAGACAGATGTTTTATTGTAACACCATTGTACAGCTTGTGTGTATAATAGTAAAGAAAAATCACAATTAAAATGTTTTAGTAGACAATGTGTAAACTTAATGAGCTTTTGTTGATTTCAGAATTTCTGGTTGGAAAAAAATACTTTGTATATTTATAAAATCATTGTGACCTCTTGGTGAAATCATTTGTTTATTTGAGTGTAAGGAACATTGTCAATTATAAAAAACATTTTTTTAAAAACTATTGTTTATTTAGAAAGGATATTTTGTTTACTTGTTTGGAAAAGGCATTTTGTTATAAGGTCAATTTGTTGATACTCAGATTGTGTTGCAAATTGTCATACTGAAATTTTGTAACAAAAATCTTTTTGTTGGGCAGTGTAATTTCACATTTTGTAGTGGCGAAACTATTGTTTTATGATGCAAACTGCAAAATGACATGAAGTGCAAAAATGAAACTTATGTCCTAGCAGCGATTACTCTGCATACCTACTTTTGCTTTACATGAAATTTTTACTTTAAATTATTTTGTGGTTCCAGATAAAATGTTTAGTACCTCTCTTGATATGTTAACAGTAACATATGATGTTGTGCTAAAAAAAAAATTCCATTTGCCAGCTATGCACTAACTACGAAGGTTTCTTGAACAAAGTTTTCACATTTTTTTTTTTTTAAATTATTACTTATGGCTTTTCACCTTATCGACATCATGGTCATTACAGGTGGGATGGGACTGGGAACATGGAATGGTAAGGAATTTGGCCATAGCCTTTTGAAGGAAGTATCCCAGCATTTGCCTGGAGTGATTTGGAGAAACAATGGCAAACCCAAAACTGGATGCCCAGATGGGGATTCGAACCGCCACAGAGCTACTTCTGTACTCAATAGCTTCTATCTTCCCAGTAATTCTGTTAGCTAAATAATAATACATGTTCATTATGTTATATATACAGAAATACATTTTTTTCTTTCTTAAAAAGCGTTGCCTACCTTAGCTATGAACATAAATGTGGATGAAAATAAATGTATAAATAATTAACCTACATAAATACATAAATACATAAATAATTTACATCACACTAATCACTGGAGCTAATAAAATTTCTATATTGGGATTCTGATACATTTTTATAAAATATATTTCATGGCTTACATCTAGTCAGTTGTATTAAATATTCTAACTGAAATACATATACATTAATCAAACCTGTATAGTCACTTGTTAATCTACATTGTGTTTCCAGAAATATATTCCACAACAAAGCTGGAGAAGCAGAACACAATATTACAGTAATGTTTGTAAAAATTGTAACACTGAGAAAGAAACATGATTACAATGAAATTTATTCCACAGATTAGGGACATGACAATACACAAATGATTAGAATTACAGAACTGTATGTGCATTTTGACTATGAGAATTCAGTATGGTGTGAAGCCTCTAGGAGTCATAATCAAAGCCTTGCATCTTGGTGTGGAATCAAAGAGGCAGGATATGCTGCTGGGGAACACAATGCCATGTGGTTTGTAGGTGCATCCACAAAGCCGCCAACTATGGTTTCAGAAGGAACAAAATGAATAAGTTGCAAACTGACCATATCCCAGACATGTTTGATGGGTGATGTGTTAGTTGGACGTGCAGGCCAGGGAAGAAGTGATACCTGTCATTCTTTGAAGAAGGCTTGCACATTCCTCTCTACATGTTGCTAGACAATGTCCATCTGAAATATGGCATGTGGAATTGCCTGCAACAGAGGCAGTGACTCGGGCTCTAAAACCTCCAAGATGCAGCTCTCAAGGCAAGATCACATGTTATCGCTAATGGTAGCTCGAACCATCTCTCTTGCTGTTTGGCTGCTATGCCATTCAACAATACAGTCTGTTTTTTTGCATTGACCAGGGTAGCATCTAACACATATGTGGACATCATTCATTGTAGGACAAGTTGAAGTGAGACTCATCTGAAAACACTATTTTATCATTCAGCATGCCAATGATGGCATTCATGTGACAATTGCAGCATGAGTCATTGCTGGTTTCTGGTCTAGGAATCTGTTGCAATGGCATACGTGCCACCAGTCCAACTTTCAGCAGACAGTGTGAAACTGACAATGCAGACACGCCCACACTCCTTGCAGTACTCTAACATTGAGCCAACACTGTGGATGAATCGATCCTGTTGGTTATGACATGTTAACGAGGTGGTGGTCATCACGTACTGTGGCCACATTGTGTGATCCAGTATGCTCTTGTCACTGTCTATGACCCTCTTCTATGCACTGGTTCCACACATAACATAACAGTGTGCCCTGTACAAGCCAGAATGCCACTGTATGGCAAACCTATTTCCCGGAGACCAATAATTCTGCCTCATTCAAACTCACAAGCTATAATTGCACACTTTGATGTTGACAAGGCATACCAGCACTTTTCTTGATTGTTTACCCTTCATTTGATGGCTCAGCACTGACTGTGGCATAACATTGAGCAGTCAGGCCATACAAAAGAGGGCGCCAGTGGGCCTACATGCACACCAACTTTCCGCAATCTTAATCACTTAATATGGTTCCGAAGTTCTACAAATCCTCCAATTTTGGAGTGAATTAGACTATTCCTTCTGGCTGTTACAATTTTCACAAACAGTATTGTATGGAGCAGCAGATGCATAAATTAAATCTGAAGGAGTCATTCTGACTTGTGGCCTGGTCACTATTATTATTATTCAATCATTAAGATTGAATAATAATAATAATGAAAAAAGTATTTAACCATCAACACCATGCACTAGCTAATTAAAGTTATGCTGTATGATCTTGCTAATAGGCTTAAAATCTAACAAAAAATCTAAATCTGTGATATCTAACAAAAACCAAGCAGATAAGTGTCAATGTTTACTAATCATTTGTATTTTTTGTCATCCTAGATTTACATTTGATGCAACATCATTCATATTTTTTATTTTAATTTATAATTGCTGTTTACTTTGTTCTAGTTACAGTATTTAATTAGTCTACTCTGTGCAAATCTCAGTCAAATCAAACACTATCGCAATGAGTCCAAAAATTTGCCTTTTTCAATTTTCCAGGAGACGGGCAAAATATATTTTTCTATAGCATGTATAATAGCCACAACTTCATTGTTTATGGATTTCAAGCAGTTTTGAATGTTGACAGAACCTAATGTCATTGCCACACATGATTTTAAGGTAATGGATTGCCACTGAAGATAAATTTTGGGTCTACAGCTCCACAAAATTTGTCTATCTCTTGATTTCCTAGGGAAAAAAACATCCCCATAAGACGAGAAAAAACTGCACTCTTATGTATCAAGTAACTGGTTTAGTGAGAGCATTAGGGACAATGACTCAGAAACAGGTGGTTCTGAATTGGAAAACGAGTTTAACAAAACAATTAGAAATGAGCAGACCATAAAATTTGAAATTCACTCTGAGGATATCATGAAGGAACTAAGAAAGCTGAAAAAACATAAAGGGGCTGGTGTAGATAATATTACTACAGATGTTTTAAAAATAGCAGATGTGACATTATACCTTATCTTAAAATATTATTTAAATTGAGTCTTGATACTTGCTGCTTACCGGAGGATTGGAAAAGTGCGATAGTAGGGGTGAGAAATAGAGATGAAAATTATAGACCAATTAGCTTGACGTCAGTGGTAGGTAAATTAATGGAGAGATTGATATGCAACCACATCAGAAATATATGTGAGGAGCGTAAGTGGTTTTCAAGTAGGCAACTTGGCTTCAGGCAAGGATATTCATGTGAATCTCAGTTGGTGGGATATATGCAAGATATTTCGGATGAAATGGACAAGGGAGGTCAAATTGATAGTGTAGCGCTAGATCATTCAAAGGCTTTTGACAGAGTGAGCCATAAAATGGTAGTAAATAAGGTAAAATCTATTAGAGTGGATCAGAAAGTGATTTGCTGGATAGAAGACTTTTTGAAAGGTAGAAAACGGAAAGATAGGGTAGGAAATGCGGTATCAAAAGAAGTGGAAGTAAAAATGGGAGTGCCACAGTGTAGCGTATTGGGACCATTGCTATTTATTATTCTAATGAATAATTGTGTTGATTGTTTACTATCAGAAATTAGATTGTTTGCAGATGACATAATGCTATATAAAAGGATCAAAACGGTTGAGGATTGTAAACAGTTGCAGGGTGATCTGGACAGGATATCTAGTTAGGTTGGTAAACATGGGTTGAAGATAAATGCAAAGAAGAGTCAGCTTATTAGATACGCAAATAAAAAACTAAAGGTTTATTATGATTACAAGATGGGGAAAGAATTACTAATTGAAGACATGAAATGTAAATATCTTGGCATTACATTTGATAACAAGCTTAACTGAGCATATCATATTGAACAGGTAGTAAGAAAAGGTTTCAAAATCCTGCATTTGTTGGAGAGGCTGATGAGGGAATGTACAAGAGATGAAAAGGAATTGGGTTACAAAACTTTGGTCAGACCATTGCTTGAATATGGTAGTGTAGTATGGGACCCACATTTTGAGTATCAAATACAGGAGTTGGAGAAGGTGGAAAGAAGGGCTGCTAGATTTGTTTCTGGAAATTATTGCAGAACACAATCGGTAACAGATATGATAAAGAGCTGGAATGGCACTCATTGGAAGACAGAAGGAGGGTGAAGAGGATCATGGGAGTGTACAAGGCATATGTTGGTGATGAGGCATGAAAAGATATTGGTGTAAGAATTGAAAGTAATGCATGGAAGAAAAAAGATGACCATGACCATAAGCTGTCACTCGATTTCAGGCAAAAGGGTGTAGGAAGATTCTCTTTTTTAGGTAAGGGTGTCAGGATTTGGAATAAGTTACCAAGAAATGATGAATAATTTTCCAAAAATGCTGAAATAATTTAAAGTTATATTTTGTAAAGGGTAAATGAAGGTAGATGCAGAAGAGGCGGAAGATGGGTGTTTAGGGATCATGCGCTCCATTGCAATTTAATTTAAATTAATTAAAAAAATAAAAATAAAAAGATTTTATATTGTGTTTGCTGCCAAAATGTGTCCTGAAACATAAGTGAAAAAGCAGTTGAATGACAAATGAAAAACAGAAGTATCATAATTTGTTTCAGAAAATGTCGGCATTAATTTTACACAAAGACGAAAATTTTTGCACAAGTTTATGAGATTTTTAGATACAAAAAGCTCTAAGAAATCTAAAACTGTACTGCTATGTAAGGATTTGTTAGTTGTTTGTCATGATTTGTCAGTATTTAATGTTCACTGTTTATTTTTGCTTACTCCATAATTTTATCACATGGAAATGTTATTTTGTTAATCTACTATTTAATAAATAATTTGATATTATTAACTGCAAAGTAGCATACATTTGAGTGGAAAATTTCTTACACAAATGGTTATATAAGAATTTTACTTTGAATTTTGTGACTGTTTAAAGTAATTTGAACAGCACATCTGTTGATAATTTATTCAATCCTTTTTTTTTTTTTTTTTCTTTTTGGAAGTGCTAAAGAATAGTCATATGCCCTTATGGTTTTGCTTAGTTTTGTACAGTTAATGAATGGAACAAGTGCCCTGAAACAGCCTTGCGTAACACAGTTTTTCACTTATCTTTGATGAGAGTTATTTGAATTTAAAAATTCGCCATGCATTTGCTTTTGAAGCAGCCATTTCAAATTGCAACCCTCATAGCAGGAACATTTAATCCAGCTTCTCAAAGCATATAGGAAAACCCTTTTCAGAACTCAGTATAAATCCTCTTGCATTAAGTGATAAGGGTATAGGTGTCTCTTCACAAGGCTGAACTGAAAATCTTGACAGGATGTGTGCGATACCAACTTTAGTTTGCAAAAGTCCCAGCTCCATACCTGTAATACCAAAATACAACATTTTTTAATTAAACTTTTACCACAATTGTATGAATTTAATTTAAATTGACAACAAAAATCATCAAGATAAAATGACATGATTATTGGAGTACAAATGTAGATGGAAATAATGGATTGTAATAGGTGTTATTACTGTACTTTACAAAAATGCAGTCAGTAGTTATTCCCAACCATTCACCATTTTACTTGTATATTAAACCTTAATCATCATTACCATTTACCATCTTTGGGAACAGTTTCATTGATATTGGTTGAGGAAACCTTAATTTTTAAATAAAAACTGAATATTTTTCAAAAGAGAAATCTAAAATTATAACTTACCAATGCAATTATGAGGGCCTTCTCCAAAAGGCATATATGTATAGTTGTGAATACCCATTTTATTAATGTCAGAGAAACGTTCTGGTTTATAATGATTTGGTTCTGGATGGAAAACAGGGTCCATTTGAAGGCCCCAGATTGGTATTATTATACAAGTATCCTTGGGAATTACTGTATCTGTACCAGGCAATTTATAATTGGTAGAAGTTCTACGATCCAAAAATGAAATAACGGGATACATCCTAAGTGTTTCTGTGGACAAAGATTATTATTCTACATTTTCTAAATTAAGAATATGCTGCAATGAATTTTGTTGAATCAAAAGAATGGTAAAAAGAGTTGCCAAATGTTTTTACAAAATTGAAGAGTAGAAAGGAAATTTCATTAATTGATTTCCTGATTTAAACTTGAATATGATTTAATAAAAATAAAAAATAGTGTTCAGGGAGCAAACATATCAGTCAGAAAAGATGCAGGAAGGAGGGAGACGATGACATTAAAAATATATAAACACTATGTACAGTATTTTGTGAGCTGGGTGTAGGAATTTATTTAAGTCTCTGACTCTTTTTACCTACAAAAGTAAATTTTCCCAGCCTCTTATGGCTGTATTCAGTAGTTGTATTTCATTGCACAGAAAATACACAACAAAAGGGAGTCAGGACTGGAATAAATTACCAAGGAAAGTGATGAGTAATTTACCCCTAAAAAATGAGAAAGAGGAAAAATGGATATGTAGATAAATTTTCAGTGGAGCATGTGCACTATCATAATTAAATAATAAATAAAAGGTAAACCATCTTACTGTTATATTTAAAGAGCATTTTTCCTTTGTAGACCCATGAATTGTCCTGATGGAAGAGGAACGTGGCACCCATCTTGCCGAAATATTTTTTCACACTAATTTTTTGTGCAGAACTGAATACACTGTTCCTTGTGATGTACCTGTGGCCTCTACTATTATGCACACTTTGATTTGTCAATCACTTAAAACCATATTGTGTATTTTGTCAATGATTTCAGGGGTAGTCACTTCCAGTGGACAACCCAAACGTTGTTCAACTTGTGTGGATGTTCATCCATGTTTAAACTCTTACCCAATTGTAAACAACTGCAAATGAAGGTGCAGATGTGGAATGAACTTCATCCAACTGAGCTTTGATCTCTTTCAGTTTTAAGCTTTTTAAATAAAAGTGTTTAATAATTGTTCAAAACTCTGATTTTTCCATTTTTCTCAAAGAACAACACTTGTCTGCTTCAATCAACAACAATAATGAAATCACATGATGTAAGTAGCTGAGATTTTATCTGCCATCTAGTGAGTAATTATGGTTACTAATAAAAAAGTAGTTTTTCGACATTGCGGGCACCATTTCTTGGATTTTCTAAGGGCTTATTGAATGACCCTCATAATAGAGGCTATATGATCACTCTGTAGGTATTTCATAAGGATTGTTAGGATATTGACAGTGTGGGAGGGAAGGGGGGTACAGGATAGAATTGATAGAGATGTGGGTTACAGCAGTGAAAATGAGGATAAAATGAAAAAAGCACAGGCATACCTGACTGGAATTGATATGGACTCTGTGTCACACAATTGACCATAGTTAATTCCATATATAATGTGGGTTAATCTGGAGGAGGAGGAGGCATTAACTTGGGAAACAATGGTGGATCTACAAATTTTCCAAGCCAGGACAAAAATTTTGTTTTGCTACCCGCATTGCCATTGTTGCCACAGAGGTGCTGCCCCGATTTGCCATCCCCCCCCCCTCCCCTGCCCCCTTCCCTTTGATTCACAAATTAAGTCTGTCAAAGGGGTTTTGTCTACGGACACTATTGGTTGGTGGGGTTACATCTAAAGGGAAGGGGGAAAGCGAAACATTCCGATTTAATTTAATTTATTAATTTAATTTAATTTAATTTAATTTAATTTAATTGCAATGGAGCACAGGCTCCGGTGGCAATTTCCCTACACAGCTATCTTCCCCCTATCCTGCACCCACCTACATTTGCCCTCTACAAATTTTTTCTTTAAATTCCTTCAAAGTTTTCGGTAAATTATTCATCATTTCTCTTGGTAACTCATTCCAATCCCTGACACCCTTACCTAAAAAAGAGAATCTTCCTACACCCTTGTGCCTGAAATGAGTGCCAGCTTGTGGTCATGGTCATCTTTTCCCTTCCATGCACTACTTTTCATACCTACTGCAATATCTTTCCATGCCTCATCACCAGTATATGCCCTGTACACTCCCATGACCCTCCTCATCCTCCTCCTGTCTTGCAATGAATCCCATTCCAGCTCCTTTATCATATCCGTCACTGATTGCATTCTGCGATAATTTCCAGAAACAAATCTAGCAGCCCTTCTTTGCACCCTCTCCAACTCCTGTATTTGATACGTAAAATGAGGGTCCCATACTACACTACCATATTCGAGCAATGGTCTGACCAAAGTTTTGTAACCCAATTCCTTGACTTCTCTCGTACATCCCCTCATAACTCTCTCCAACAAGTGCAGAACTCTGAAACCTTTTCCTACCACCTGTCCTATGTGTCCTGCCCAGTTAAGTTTGTTATCAAAAGTAATTCCAAGATATTTGCATTTCAAGTCTTCAGCAAGCAATTCTTTCCCCACCTTATATTCATAATTAACCTTTTGTTTTTTATTTGTGTATCTAATAAGCTGACTCTTCTTTGCATTTATCTTCATTCCATGTTTACTAACCCAATTAGATATCCTGTCCAGATCACCCTGCAACTGTTTACAATCCTCTATCGTTTTGATTCTTTTATACAGCATTATGTCATCTGCAAACAATCTAATTTCAGATAGTAAACAGGCAACACAATTATTCATTAGAATAATGAATAGCAATGGTCCCATACGCTACCCTGTGGCACACCCATTTTTACTTCCACTTCTTTTGATACTACATTTCCTACCCTAACTTTCTGTTTTCTACCTTTTAAAAATTCTTCTACCCAGCAAATCACTTTCTTATCCACTCCAATGGTTTTTACCTTATTTACTACCATTTTATGGCTTACTCTGTCAAACGCCTTAGACAGATCTAGTGCTACACTATCAATTTGGCCTCCCTTGTCCATTTCATCTGAAATATCTTGCATATATCCCACCAACTGAGATTCGCATGAATATCCTTGCCTGAAACCATGTTGCCTGCTTGAAAACCAATTACGTTCCTCACATATATTTCTGATGTGGTTGCATATCAATCTTTCCATTAATTTACCTACCACTGATTTCAAACTGATTGGCCTGTAATTCTCAACTCTATTTCTCACCCCTCCCTTATGTACCGGTACTACTATTGCACTTTTCCAGTCCTGTGGTAAGCAGCAAGTGTCTAGACTCAATTTAAATAATATTTCAAGATAAGGTACAATGTCACATCCGGCTATCTTTAAGATATCTGTAGTAATATTATCTTCACCAGCCCCTTTATGTTTTTTCAGCTTTCTTATTTCCTTCATGATTTCCTCAGGATGGATATCAAATTTTTTACTATCGTCATTTCTAATTGTGTTGTTAAGCTCGTTCTCCGAATTAGACCCTCCTGTTTCTGATTCATTTTCCCTAATGCTTTCTCTGAACCAGTTACTTAAAATCTCTGCCTTTTTCAAATCGTCAGTAACTTCTTCTCCATCCTTATCTATAAGTGTCTCTACATCCTCCCTTCCCCTCAGTTTCCTGATATAGCCATAGAAATTTCTAGATGCATCAGTCAATGGTCCCCCTGCACTGACAATACTCTTCATAAACCCATCTTTGGCCATTTTCTTTGCTGTTATTAAGTCCTTGTTTAGTTGTTTTAAATATTCCCTACTACCCTGCTGTCTCTTAACTCTGTTATGTTCTTTTCTTACCAACCTCTTTAACCTCCTCACTTCCCTATTATAGTACATAGGATCTCTACTTCTCTTTATTTTTTGCTTTGGAATAAATTTTTCTTCCCCCTTTCTTATTATCTCCTTGAACTCTTTCCACCTTGACTCTACTGTACCTGAGCCTTCCTTCCATTTGCTGAATTGTTCTCTGAAATATCTCCTCAAATTTGAAACCTGTGCCTTTTTATAATTGTACCTATTTCCCCCTTCAATTTTGGCTGCTGGTTTACTAAATTTGTTAGCAAGTGCTGCAAGTAAATCAATTTCATTTAAGATAGTGTTTGTTTGGGGATGTTAGTAATGTGGTAACAATGGAAGAGTTGATTATAGATTGGGGGGGGGGGGAGTTACTAGATAGATTATCTTCTTGGAATGCTTGAATCATTCAATCTTTGTCAAGTTGTAACTACAGTACAGAAAGTTAGTAGTACCATTTTTGATAAATAGAGGAAAATAAATTAGAGAAATATGGAAGAGCAGTCCCAGTGGAAAATGGTTTGTCATACCTGATTCTTTAATAATTACTTTGTATACACTGGGGAAGAAAAAACTCGGAGAGAAGATTTATCATTGGTGGGCCATTAAATAATAATCTATAAGAACATTAAATATAAATTTCTGAATAGGAATTTATCCACTATATTTAAAATGACAATGGTAAACAATAAAATCAACTATGTTCACTAGAGGTTAAGGGAAATTTGATAGATTCCCCCATGCAACACTATTTCCAGTTGGTCAAAAACAAGGATTTGTTAACAATAGAATGAAAACATCTTCTAGGTTCAAAACTAACTTCATGTAGAAGTTAAGAAGACTAACAATTAGCTCCTCAGAATCCATTACTGAACTTGGAGTTGAATTTTAACTGAAATAATTAAAGAAGCTAAGTGTTTAGCTTTAAACACAAAGATTGCCAGGTCAGATAATAAGATAGAAAGTTTGTAGAATAATATTAAAGTGGAACCAGTGTATCATGTACTGAATAGAAACCACATTTGAAATTAACAATAAAATTGTAAATGGTCCCTCTGCTGTGCAATGTGATTTTAATAACTGCTTATTAATGGTTTCTGAAAAAGTAAAAGGAAGATTTGTTACCAATACAAATGCTGTAACAATACTTAGATTCTTGTCATAAAAACATAATGAGTGTGTCCATTTTTTCCAACAGCCCAAATGAAATAGAAAAAATCATTACAACCTTCAAAAATAAAAACTCATTTCACTACAATGTGGTTTCTTCCTATAAGCTGAAGTGCCAAAGCACCAGCTTTAGTACTTATCAGTCATATTTATAATTATTATTTTGGAGAAGGAATCATTCGAAACTCATTCAAAAAGTGATTATTCAAGCCAATGTACAAGAAGAGTGATACCTCAAAGTTATAGACCCATTTAACTTCTGTAAGCATTTTCAAAAATCTTTGAAAAAGTAATGTACAGCAGGGTGTAAACACACATAAATAATAATGATGTACTAAGTAAAGTATAGTTTGGTTGTAGGTGAGGTGCTTAGAACAAGTCAGCAATTTTTGCTTTTATCAACAATATTTTGGTAGCAATGCAAAAAAAAATTAATTTTCTTAGGAACCTTCTGCAATCTAACTGAGGCATTTGATTGTGTTGATCATAAGATTCTCTAGTTAAACTAGAACACTATGGTTTTAGTGACAGGCCTGGACTTTAATTTAAATTGTATCTAGAAAATGGAAATCGGTGTGTATCCATGAAGGTTGGAAATACAGGACAGATTACAAACTCAGAAGCTTCTTCTTCTTCACCACCTTTTCCCAACACATTGGAGTCAGCTCCCTTTGATTAAGTTTAATCATCATTGGCTTGGTCAAATTGGAACTTTGGTTTTATTGCTGCATGCTCTTGCTGATGTCAAGCATTTTATACCTACTACTGAGTTAAGGGAAGTGAAGTATTGCCATCTGGCTGTGAAACATGTAACTATGATGTGTGTGTGATAACTGTACTTCATGTTTGTAAAATGCATAGTTTATGAGGTGGAGATTGGGGACGATCCTCGTATGCCATAAACAGCCTAAAAACTGGACGGCCGGTAGGTGGGGGCCTAGGCTTGTGTCTGCCTCATTATACCTACTTTGGTTGGTTAGGTTGTAAACCCAGAATGGGGAATGGTTAAATATGGTATTCCTCATGGATCATTTCTTGACCCTATGGTGTTCCTAACTTACATCAGTGATCTCCCACGCAACCTGACAGTGTGGCTATGCTTGTTAAGTTGCCAGTACATTGGATTGAAGTGTTACAATGAGACCAGGTTCAAGTCCTGGCCCATGTACTGACATTTCTAACTTTGGTTTTTAGGCAATTTTCCACAGTCTTCAATGCAAATGCTGGGATTGGTCCTCATAAACTACACATTACACCAACAAGAAATTACAACCTTAACATAATTAAACATTTTGAAGAGAAATGGGAACACATCTGCTTCCCCATAACATAAAGATGGGCCTAACAAGCCAGTAGTCTGACTGATAAATATAATTTCAAAATAAAGAAAAAGGAAGTGCTGGGAATTATCCATAAAGTGGATTAAGTGTGTAAAAATGATGATGTTCTCCCATGTGATGGTGAAAATATGATGCTTTTTTCAAATGATGATAACATATCTTCAAAAGATCCATCAGGTGAAAATCTTGAAAACATAGCAAACTATGTTCTAAAGAAAATTATCTGAGTGTTAGGTAAAAATAAATTAATACTTAACATAGAAAAGGCACAGTTAGTTAAATTTTGTTACAATAAAACAAAGAACATTTATAATGTGATATCTGGAGAGAAAAAATAATCAAGGAAAGCAGTTTCACAAAATTTATGGATGAATATATTGATAACAATTTGAACCAAAAGCAACAAATGAGGAAAGTAATTAAAAAAACTTAATTCTGAAATATTTTAATTAAAGTTAATAGCTATAATAGCTGATATAGAAACAAGGAAATTGGCACATTTTGCTTATTTGCAGTCCTTACTCACTTATGATGTCTCCTTCGCAGAAATGTTTTACAAGCACAGTTCATTTAAATTGTCACAAAAAAATATTTGAAAAATTGTTTTCAGAACAAGTCGATGAACATCATGCAGAAATCTGTTTAGAAATCTAGTTGTACTATAATGTCAGCACAACGCATATATTCCCTGCTGCCTTTTGTAGTGGAAAATCCAGGACGCTTCAATCATAATACTGACATAGTAATAAGTGTAACATTCAATGGAGCTTCTTTAGTCAATGCTATCTATGAAAACCAGATTGATAGAGTTTCTACTTCAGTATCCATTTTACTCTGTGAAATAAGTTTCTTTTTGAAAATTTGCAACTAAAAATCACTGAGAAAATAATTTATAGTTTTGTGATATGGAAAGATATGATGAAAAAGTTATTCACAATCACTAGAATGGTATATGATTTTCTTTTCGTTAAAACTGTTTAAAAATGCAGAATTAAATTAGAGTAACTAACACTGGATGTTATGTACTTGCAGTTAGCATTGGAAACTGAATATATTAATAGCATGCTAAATAACTATATTGTATTCGGTAGTAGGTAACATTACTGATTCGTTGATAATTATATAGACTGCTCAATTTCCTTAAGACTGTTCTCAGGTGGAATAAAAGTGAACACGTTGAATCTAATCCAAGAAATTGAAGTTGATGAAACAGAGATGGGGATCTGTTATAAGGAAGCATAATTATTCGAATCTGTTACATCCAATTATCAGACTACTGATTGTAGCAGTGAAAACATAGGCCAGAAATGATTTAATAGATTTCTATGGTCATTTTCCATATTATCTTGGTTCTTCAGGTGGAGCCACATCGATTGTTTTAAAACTTAACATTTCGGGCATTGTCCTGTGTCTTTCATCAGAGGGTAGTCCTCTGATGAAAACCACAGCACAATATCTGGTACATTAGGTTTTAATAAATTGCAAGGGCTTCACTTGGAGAATCAAGATAATACTGGTGAAGAATGAAAAAGTTACCTGTGGCACTACTGCATTAAGAAATAATAACTCAATCTGAAATGAAAATTTCTCAGGTTTTCGAAGAGTTTGTTTGTGAAAATATTCAGCTATCTAATGTAAGTAATGTAATTGAGATTAACCTTCATCAACCAAAATTAAATTACTCTCACTTAATAAATGCCACTTTTCTGTTGTTATAGGATGCATGCTCATGTTTTGCATCTGCATATGTAAATACATTAAAAGGCAAACCATCTGATGATGAGCATTTTGCTCAAAACCGGTAATGGTTAATTAAATAAATATAATAAGAACAAATTGTGACTGGTTGCTGCTTTTAATATCAACCCTCTGTTCAGTTGCTTCACAACACAATTTCTTCTTTAAATGCCAATCCTGGTGAAACTGCAGAAAAAGTTAAGAGTAAACTCAGTAGGAGTGTTTAACTCAAATCCAGGAAAAATATTCAATCAATTAAAAAGTATGTAAGTGGAATTACGAATTCCACTATCTTTGCCAGATAAATGTTCTGAGCAGTTAGTGCCATTGTACAAGTATTGCCACCGTTGAGGTGGATTGATCATTTTTGGCTTATAAACTAATTCTGTCCAAAAATCGGAAATCTTTGACGGCTGAAAAAATTAAAAAACTCTTGGTAACATATTGTGATTCATCATTTTGTAAGGAATGAAACATGTATATTGGTGCGTTGAAAGTGTATAGATTTGATAAGTGAGTATTCTTTAATTGTTAGTGCTTTTATGCATATTTGCATGCATATTTTAGGTGTTTTTTAGTGAATGTAGAGCCGGGCCTTAGTAATCAGAAATGACATGAGCGTATTTGTCAGGAATTGCCTCGGACAACAGATGATTATAAAGAACTGAAATTAAGCAACCTTACTTTGTTCTTTGACTTACAGCAGTGGTTCCCAATTAGTTCTTTCCGAGTACCATAATTCAACCCCGCATAATCCCTATAACTGAAATTATAAATAAAAAATGAACCTTTTTTTCATGATCTATTAAATTTTAATTCAACAACAAATATCACCCAAAAAAAATGTGGAAGTATATATTTGGAGATAGTAAAATTAATTATCTTAATGATTATCTTATCTCAAGATATTACCGCGCATACCCCCTGAAGCAACTTCATATACCCCTGTGGGTATGCATGCCATTAATTGGGAACCACTGACAATTAGGATTGGATCAAAACCCTTTGCATGAGTTAGTTCACTCTCTATTGTCCAGCCGCCACAGACATCATGAGGACAGCATACATGACTTATGACCTGTATAAAGCAATAGAAACCCCAACTAGTTCAAAGAAAACTGCAGAAATAGGTGATCTACTTTTCGTTACTTGGTTTTGTTTAGATTGAGTTCAATCTGGTTTTGTTTCCAAGTCTGCTAGCCTCTCAGGATACATGCACTTTGTCATGTGCCATGCAATCCATTTTCTAAGTTATGTTCCATAAAGATTGCCTCAGTGCATGCATTACTGTATTGTTTATGAATTACTTTATATACTTCGGTAAACACATTAAGCATCAAAATGCCCTTTTACAGGGGCGCCGACTTTTAGAAAACCTCGTGGGTGCTCAATGCTCATTCGACAATTTTTTTTTATATAAAAAAAAACCGGCAATGAGTGTGAACTAGTTTCGACGACACTTTCACTGGCGAGTTGCTGATTTAGCAGGGAATATCATACGCTAATTTTTATCCAGAAAATATTTAGGGTTTCATGCAAATTTTATCTTATATTTATATAAAAATATATTTTACATTTTACATTTTAGTCGCCACTACCTAGCACAGATCACTGTATGTGGTAATAGCATGGAGTTTCCTATCGCGCACAACGTTGGCCAAATGCCGTTAGCTGTGGGGGTGTGGCAGATATGGAGCTTAAAGTTGCTCGATGTACGGCTTTTTCATATTTCTACTATAGACGTGTGTGTCCGTATACTTCTCTTTCCTGCCACAACTACACAGCACAGATCATTGGTGTTTGTGTATGGTAGCAGCATCATGTCTCCTATCGTGCATTATGGTGGTTAGATGTCGGTGGCTATGGGGGTGTGGGAGATATGGTGGTTAAAATTGGCCGAGCAAGGATATTTTCGTATTTCGACAAAAGGCATGTGTCTCCGTATATTTCAGTTTGCTGCCACAATTGCATAGCGCAGATCGCTGGTGTCTGTGCGAGGTAGTAGCATCGAGTCTCCCATCGTGCACTATGGTAGTTAGATGTCGGTAGCTATGGGGGTGTGGGAGATATGGTGGTTGAAAGTGGTCAACCTAGGACACTTTCGCATTTTGATCAATGACATGTGTGTCCCTATGTATCACTTTTTATTCAACGGTATCCAGCGCAGATCACTGGTGTTTGTGTGTGGTAGAAACATACATTCACCGATCGTGCATAACGTTGGCCGATTTTAGAAATCTGTGGGGATGTGAGAGATATAACGGTTCAAAGTAGTCAAAGGATATTTTCATATTTCGACCAAAGGTGTATGTGTCCGTATTTTTCACTTTGCTGCCACTACTATACAGCGCAAACCACTGTGTGGTAGTAGCATCGAGTCTTTCATCGTTTACTATGGTGGATACATGTCGGTAGGTATGGGGATGTGGGAGATATGGTGGTTTATAGTGGTCGGCATAAGGCATGTTTCAAGTTGTAGGAAGAACTACCAAGTGCAGACCACGGGCGTTTGAGTGTGGTAATAATCTGGAGTTTTTCACCGTGCACTATGGTGATTGCATGTCGATAGACGTGGGGATGTGGTATATATGGTGGTTGAAAGTGATAGACCTGATATAAAAATAGACATGCGTCCCAATATTTCATTCCACACCT
Source organism: Vandiemenella viatica (assembly GCA_031002005.1). Classification (NCBI taxonomy): domain Eukaryota; kingdom Metazoa; phylum Arthropoda; class Insecta; order Orthoptera; family Morabidae; genus Vandiemenella; species Vandiemenella viatica. The sequence continues at coordinate 195,507,393 of JARYHS010008074.1, read as the reverse complement.
AGCGCAGTCCACTGGTGATTGTGTGTGACATTAACCTCAAGTCTCCCAACGTGCACCATGGTGGTGTCACGTTGGTAGATATGGAGTCTGGAAGATATGATGGTTGAAATTGGTCGACAGAGGACATTTTCATATTTCGACCAAAGTTATATGTGTCCCTATATTTCACTTTACAGACATAAATACCCTGCGCAGATCATTGATTTTTTTCTGTGGTATTAGTCTGAAGTCTCTCATTGTGCTCTATGGCAGTTACATGTCGTAGCTGCCAATCAAAATTCTTTACAAACACGAACGAAGTCGTGTGCACCAGCTACTTAACTAAACACCTTCAAAATTCTTGACGGACATGAACCAAATTGCAGGTTCCAAACAGTCTTACATAATAGTGAAAATCGCATCTAAATCCATCCAGCAGATTTTAAGTTATAAGCAAACAGAGAGGCATGGTAGGAAAGTAAGACTTGGCATTTTCTAAATTATGTTCCATGCCAAGAAAAACACACTAAACTTCATTGAAATGGGTTCGGCCTTTCTAACGTGATTAAGGTACAAAGTTACAGATTTTCAACTTTATAATAGTAATAGATAGATAACCAATGATTTGTGTATTCCTATTAGAAATCAGAATTTTATTATTGTGTTTGATTTGTGTCTGCAAAGATCGCTATCGTGAACGAAGTCGCGGGTATAGCCAGGGGCGTAGCTACTATGGGGCTAGGCGGTGCAGTGCACCGGGAGCCCTCACGCTCAGGGGGCCCCCAAGCATACCTCAAGGGGCCCCTAAGCGCACCTCTAGGGGCCCTCAAGGCGCAGTTTAGAGGGCCCACGAGCCTTCACGGCAAACTGGCGACCTTTTTTTTGTTTTTGTTTTAGCTCTACCGTCGTCTAAGGGGCCCCTGAGAACACTGAGAACACAGGAGCCCCTCACTAAGGGCCCTCGCTGCTCAGGGGGGACCCAACCACTGCTCAGGGGCCCCTAAAGAAGAACAATTCAAGGGCCCTCATCCTCAGTTCAGGGGGCCCCTACCAGCAAACAAAGCAAAAAAAAAAGGTCGCCCGTCTGGCCTGAGGGCCCAAAATAAATTTTTTGCACCGGGGCCCTTGTTGACCTAGCTACGCCACTGGGTATAGCTAGTAATTAATATACAGAGGAAATGGAATAAAACATGCGCAAAAAATACTACCTATCATAATAATAAAAAGTGAAGTCATTATATTAAAAGTGTGTAACACTATTTTTATTAGCTGGAGATATGTATTAGTACATACTTAATGTACACAGCTGTATTAAGAATTATATGATCAATAAATCAACATTAATAAACTTTTTAAAGAAGCTACACTTATATTAATTTATGTAATGATATTTTTTTTCAATGCAAACTTATTTTGTCAAACTACAGCTCTGTTTAGAAATGTATCCGCAAAATCTTGTAGGTCCACATCATCTGCTATTTCTCGGTTTATATACACTACCATGTGATGATTAAATCCTTGCCGAACCATAGTACTCCTCAAATAAGTTTTTCTTCTCCGTAATGCTGAAAATCATCGTTCTGCGGGGCATGTCGATACTGGAATAGTTGAAACGATTTTTAACAATTTGAGATTACAGGCATCATATCTTGGGTAGAATTATATATATATATTTGGTATTGCGATATATATATATATATATCCCGTTGTTCAGTCTGACATTTTTTTATATAAAAACTTATCGGGTTTCAAGCCGCGTCAAAATTGAGCCGTCTGGCGACGTTTCGGAAGCCTGCACTGTTTTCCATTGTCAAGCCCTCGCTTAACATTACTGATGTCTGCCAGCACGGTAGTCTATGCGGCAGACTTCAGTAATGTTAAGCGGGGGCTTGACAATGGAAGCAGTGCAAGCATCCGAAACGTCGCTAGACGGCTCAATTTTGACGCGGCTTGAAACCCGAGTTTTTATAAAGCACTGCCGCCGCGAGAACGTACATAGTTATCTGACATTTTTTGTTCGTGCAATATCTGATAGCACGATGAAGAACCAAACGATCAACATCAAAGTGATTTTCGTGGAACCTTTTCACGTAACTGCTGCTTGTATCATTTTGATCAGTAAGAAATAGTTCCACGTTATTCAAATGTGTCATAGTATTTTTGGTAAAGTGCTCGTCATTACGGCCAATGACTTTATCTAAAACTATAAGATATACTTTTTATATCAGTCAGCTGGTGATGAAAATTGGTGCGGTTCACTTGATGAATCGTCTATACGAATACGTATCCTCCTTATTTTTGGAGTTATTAATGTTGATTTGTTGATGATCCAATATAAAAACTGAGACAAAGGTTTTTAAAATGTTCGTCAGTTCGTTGGGATGATATGACGTGCTTGACAGTTTTAATATTATCTGCAGCTTTTAGCAGTTGCAAATAAATCATCTGTAAAGTTGCATTTAGATCTTCGAAAAGTACGAGAATTTCTATCAGAAATGATGATAAAAAGAAATTCAGAAAATTGAAGACTTTTTAAAAACCATTTTCAGATATTTTTTTGTCGTTCAAAAAACACAGCAGTACACCGTAATTATTTAGAATAGTTTTCAAGAAAGATATACGACAACACTATCTTGTTGGTCAAAAAGACCACAAAGAAAGGTTTTGGCATCGCCATTTGCCTGTAGTTATTCAAAATAAGCCTGGTGTTTCGGTGAATCACGTAACAACACGTTAAAAAATCTCTTATCACTGTGCACTTCTGTCATAGTGTCTTGAACAACCAGGTTTAACGAAGTGAGCGGTGCAATACATGAATATCCCCTGCTTCGATAGCTTTAATCCACAACTGAAGGCCAGTATGCGCGCGACCGAACGTGGTGGGTGAACGGTTAACGTTCTAGCCTCGTATTCGGGAGGACGCGGGTTCGAAGTCTGGGCACCCAGATTTGGGTTTTTCTTGGTTTCCCCAAATCACTCAAGGTGAATACCGGGATGCTTCCTTCAAAAAGGCCATGGCCGGATTCCTTCCCGTTCCTCGTCCCCAATCCCATTCCGACTCTCATGACCTTAGCCGTCGACGAGGCGTAAAGCTTTTTATTTATTTATTTTTAAAAAAGAAGAAGAAAGTATGCGCGTTAACATCAGAAGCACTATCTGTATATAGACCCCTAGACATCTTGATATTTATGTCGAACCTTCTTAGTACTTTAGTGACTGAAAAATTTCAAACAAATTTTGTGGGATATTGTTGATACCGTTTTATAGAGGCTGATAAAAGCTTCTTGTGTATTACACTTTGCGTCCATGTAACGAATGAAGAATTTGACTTGTTCATTGCTGGGAATATCGCTAGTTTTATCAACCATATTTGAATAATGGATCGCATTTTGTACTACTTTGATTATTTTATGTAGTACTTCGTCACTCAAAATTGTACATGCTTTGTTACTAATCTCGTCTAACGACCAACATATTTGTTTCACGTACTTAACTCGAGAATATCCTGTGATCACGGCTTCAGCATCGAATGTAATTTGAATATTCGTCCTCGTGGTCTCTTATGGTTAGGCGTCCGGTCACTAATAACGACCGAGCGTGGTGGTTTACGGGTTAACGCACTGGCCTCGCATTCGGAGGACGCCGGTTCGAATCCCCGTCCTGGTATCCAGATTTCGGTTTTTTAAGGTTTCCCCATATCACTCCAGGCGAATGCCGGGATGCTTCCTCCAAACTGCCATGGCCGAATTCCTTCCCGTTCCTTGTTTTCAGTCCCATTCCGCCTCTAATAACCTCGACTTTGGTGAGGCGTAAAGCCATAAGTAAAAAAAAAATGTGAAATTCAGGCATTTCATTCTTTTAAAATCTTTATATCTTTATTTCATGATGAAAATCCACCTTGAGTGTGTGCCTTAATGTAGTCATTTTCACTTGATGATGTTTTCGGCGCAGAAACGGCACTAGACATGGTTTCTTTACAGATTTGGCGGAACACATTATCTATATCATCATTTTAGCATTCATGGAATAATTATCTGCCACTTTTAAAATTGTACCTTTTCTTCTGTTCAACTGAATTTGCAGAAATTACATCTTCTGGTTGGACCTGCTAAGCTGAGGTGGGTCCATCAGATTACGATTTCGCAGGACGAATATATATATGGAAACTAATAATTTTCCGAAATAAACACGATAACATCAAGCATAGCATGCTCTCAAAGCACACGTTTTGTTTACTAGCTCGATTAGGAATGAGGACAGCCTGCGAGCCGCTGCCGCAAACGCGTTGGCTACCCAGCGGTCGGGTGAAGAGCGACGGCGTGTGGGTCAGAATTTGCGCGTGTTAGCGCGGAGCAGAGTTACTTGTGTGCGGCTCATCACAAATCAAACATACACTTACCACACAGTAAAGACCTAACGTAGTTTTTTATATTCTTCTTGGGCATGACGCGCACATATAGTAAGCAAGTGCGATGTCGACGATATTCTTGCCTGGTCAGGTGGCACGTGACCTAGGTAATATAGATATCGCTCGAAGTCAATTATTGATTAAGGTTGACGTCTATGCTCATGGGTGCTCCGCACCCACTATTTACTTCTCATGGGTGCCAGAGCCCCCGAGCACCCACAGAGTCGGCGCCCCTGCCCTTTTAAGATCCTTTCATAACTGCTCAACTATGAACTCTGGATGTCTTACCAATACTACTCTGAGCAGAAGTCCGCATAACTTCTGTTGAGCCTACCTGTTAGTCCATCTATTGTAACTACATGATTATGTCAAGTAATATAACCCCATAGTGAAAATTTATTACTAAAGGAAGGAAACATTACAAAAGTGATGGAAGAGGGAACAAGGGCACCAAATATGATAAAGACCTGATAATAAGTTTGTGAGGTCTCAGGCTGCAGAATGATTAAATGACCATAAATATGAGGGTCGTTCAATAAGTAATGCAACACATTTTTTTTCCTGAAACAGGGGTTGTTTTATTCAGCATTCAAATAGACCATGTTATTTCCCAATCTTTTAGTTACACAACACTATTTTTCAACATAATCTCCATTCAATGCTACAGCTTTATGCCACTTTGAAATGAAGGCCTGTATGCCTGCACGGTACCTTTCCACTGGTCGATGCTGGAGCCAATGTCGTACTGCATCAATAACTTCTTCATCATCCACGTAGTGCGTCCCATGGATTGCATCCTTCATTGGGCCAAACATATGGAAATCCAATGGTGCGAGATTGGGGCTGTAGGGCGGATAGGGAAGAACAGTCCACTGAAGTTTTGTGATCTCCTCTCGGGTGCGAAGACTTGTGTGAGGGCTTACGTCATCATGAAGAAGGAGAAATTTGTTCTGATTTCTGTGCCTATGAACACGCTGAAGCCGTTTCTTCAATTTTCGAAGAGTAGCACAATACACCTCAGAGTTGATCGTTTGACCATGGGGAAGGACATCGACAGAATAACCCCTTCAGCTTCCCAGAAGACTGTAGCCATGACTTCACCAGCTGAGGGTATGGCATTAAACTTTTTATTGGTAGGAGAGTGGGTGTGGTGCCACTCCATTGATTGCCATTTTGTTTTGGATTTGAAGTGATGAACCCATGTTTCATTGCCTGTAACAATGTTTGACAAGAAATTGTCACCCTCGTCCTCATGACGAGCAAGCAGTTCTGCACAGATGGTTTTCTTTGTTCTTTATGCTCTTCGGTTAGACATTGAGGGACCCAGCAGGAACAAACCTTTGAATATCGCAACTGGTGAACAATTGTGACAGCACTACCAACAGAGATGTCAAGTTGAGCACTGAGTTGTTTGATGTTGATCCGTCGATCGTCTCGAATGGGAGTCTTCACACACCCCGACATTGCAGGAGTCACAGCTGTGCACGGATGGCCAGTATGCAGGAGATCAGACAGTACTGCTAAACCCTCATAGCTCTGACTAATATAAGAGGGTTCATTAAACCAACGGTCAAAATTAAAGCTTTTCATAATCATCTCCTTCTTCTTCTTCAGGGTTTAAATCATTGATGGTTTGTTCCGCATTCATATATTTTGTTGTTTCCATCTCTTATTAAGTAGACAAATTCTCCTTCTTCCCTGTTTTGGATTGAAATATAGCAGCACATTTGGTGCTCTGGTGTGCTCCATATGCATTATATGTTTCATCCATTTCTTCCTATATCTAATTATTTCCTCACTCTGATTAAAAAAAATTAATTATTTCCTTATTTCTTCAAATGTTTTCTTATCTAGTAAAATATACCCAGCCAAGGCAGTCAGAAATATCATTTCAGCTGCTTCTATGACTTTTATTTTTTGTTTAGCCAATGTTTACGATTCACGCCCATATAGTAATGTTAGCACAGGCATTACTTTGTAAAATTTCATAATTGCATTTCATGTGGTGATCATAAAATTTCTTTTGGTTACTGCACACAGTTTTTAAAATTCCTGTAATTTGGTATTGTTTTTTGGTAAAGTTTATGTCATATCCTAAATATACAAATTTGTTCTATTGTTCTGTCATTGATAGCAATCTTAGCCTGTTGGTTGATCTCCCTTGTATGATATTACCTTCGATTTTTTAAGGAAATTTTGAAAAGGTTATCATTTAATATTTTCATCATTATGTATAACCCTCAATATGCAATTTTAGTTTTTCTCAGTGAATCTGATGCTTGAAGATCCCATGGGCATGTGGCCGGATCAATTGATCATTGTTCAACAAACATCATCTTCGGGTTGCGTCTGCTGACTGACGTGAGGGGCGCAGTTTGGGACACGACTACTGTGCTGGACCTGCTGGGGTGGTATTTGAACTGGCCTTATGCCTGAGAGATCTTTAAGCAGCAGATTCTCTGGGAAAACCTACATTTATATATCAGTCATCTCTACAGGGAGGGAATGCTGGAGGAAGTCAAGAAGCTAGATAAGCTCCGAAACAGGAAACAACACCTTCTGAGCACATTTGCCTTTCTGAAGAGATGCTGTGACATCTGCATTGTACCAACTTTCACCAGGGTTGTTCATCACATCCTGACACCTGTAGTGAAACAGATTACCAGTAGAGCAAGCCTTGCATTGGTATGAGAACGGATCAGAGAAACGCACCACCAGCTTGATACCATTGGATGTCAACTACTTGAACTTCACTTATTCTTGGCATCCTCACTCTCTCCTGACACCTGGGAGTGGATTGAATACTCATCTTGGGCACATGCTGAAAGAATGCAGCATAGTGCAACATTAAAACAGTCATCTCATTCAACCAACTGTAATAAAGACAGCATAAAGAAGACAGAGCAAACAGATTTTGAGTCTTGAATTTTATGGAGGAAATCATTTAAGATATGGCCTTGTCAGTCCTTGAAAAGAGACTAAACTTTTCTCTAGCACCAACATTTTTACTGATCGCTGACTTCATTAGTGGAATCAAACAGGTCATCTATAGCCATCTATCAGCTTTAGCAGAGGAAATTCATCATGAGACATGCCATATTCACACCAGAACCACTCCACCAAGGAACAACATCTCCAGACAAGAGAGAGAGAGAGGCACACTGCGTTCTCTCTGAGAAGATACAGAAATAGTTGTCCAGCTGCAGAATACAAGGACCAGATGTACGAACAACTTGCCGACACAGCTCACAGGAGGATGGTGTCTGATCCCACCAGCAGGATGCTACGGAAAACAATTAAGTTCTTCGAAATTCTTTAAAACTTCATCCTCATGCTGCTGCACTACCTAGGCTCTACAGGCTCTCAAAGGTGCACAAGCCAGGCTTGCCCATGAGGCCCATAGTAAGCACAATAGGTGCACATCTGTATGATCTTGCCAAATACCTGAAGTCCACCTTGAGTCCATCAGTTGACAAATGAGAGCACCCCATCAAGAACTCGGCTCAGTTCATTGAACATCTACAACAACTGAGACTGTCCAACTGTGATCTCATGGTCAGTTTTGATGTAGTATCACTTTTCACCAGGGTTCCTCTCAAGGAATAACTTGAACTAATTGGCAAGAAATTTGGGCCTGAGCTCATAAAATTGTTCAGCTTTGTTCTAATGTCAACATACTTTCTCTTCGATGGACAGTACTATGCTCAGACTGACACAGTAGCTATGAGTAGCCCACTGTCACCTGTGGTTGCCAACATGTACATGGAGCACTTTGAGGATGAATCACTGGAATCGGCAGAATTAAAACTGACGGTTTTCTACAGATATGTCAACGACACATTTGTCATTTGGCCCCATGGAAAACAAGAACCTCAGTCTTTTCTGCAACACCTGAACTCCATCTACAGCCAGGTTCAATTCACCATGGAGGTGGAACACAACGGCCAACTACCCTTCTTGAATATGCTGGTAAAGAGAAGAATGGACAGTACATTAGGACATAGTGTTTACCGAAAGGCCACTCACGAGAACCAATATTTACATGCCTCCAGCTGTTACCACCCATCACAGAGAGAAGGAGTGCTAAATACACTGGCCCACAGAGCCTGAGTGATTTCTGACAAAGACAGAATGTCTGTAGAACTAACACACCTCAAGAATGTGTTCCAGACTAATGGCTATGACAACCACCAAATTCAGCACGCCTTCAGACAGAAGACCAGTCAAGAACCAACTGACAAGGAGGACAAACCAAGAGCCACAGCCTATATCCTGTACGCTGGTAATTGTAAGGGGCTAAACCAGTATACCGGAGTGAAGTATTGTTTTAGTTACCTTAACTGACTTCTGACTTGTTGAAAGTTCTACTAAGTTTGCATTAATAAATTTGAATGACCATGTATCTGCCTGGATAATTCAACTATAAAGCCTATCGGTCGCCACAAAGCTTATTTAAACCAAAAGCTAAGGAAAGGTTAATGTTCACTATGAAAGCATGTAAGTCCACTTGATGAGAAATTCTGAATTTATTTCACAGTCACATTTGAAAAATAGTAATTACAGTCGAATTGGCAATCGAACTAAACGTCTCCAAAAATTACAAGTCATGAAGAGGAAGAAGTACCAGACTAAACCCCTTTAGAAAAATTATAAGCCCATAGTCAATGCTAGCATCTGCCGCAGGCGGGAAAAGTTAACATGGCGGTGTATCACGCACATGTAGTATCTCAAAGTTCAAAACAACCGGAAGTCATCTTGGTTGACCGACACTCACACTACCCAACGAAACACACTAGCTCATGATTACTCCATGAATTGAAACAAAAGGCTAAAAGACCAAAGAATAAAGACAGCCAGATGGCCTGAGCACCTTAATTTATACCCTCTGCCGCACGCTAACCGTGATCTACTGCTTACCAAAAAATAGTCTAAAAAAGTTTAATTATCGTTAGTGTTCAAAGTTTAACAGTGTGTAGCCTGGCCCTTAAGGTTTATTAAAAGTATGATGACTATAATTATAAATTAACATTTCTTCTTGTAAATAATTAAAGTATGTAAGCGCAATGGTAATGAATTTCCTAAAAGAGAAACCCGGAAAAGGCACAGAGAACAATGGGACCACTTCATTAACAATCTCGAAAGAGATGTAACAAGACCATCACCCACAACATTCAAAATTATAAAAAAGTTAAACAGAGAAGTAAGATGCGACTCAGACATTCAAGTAATAAACAAAGAGACATGGCTAAACTATTTTCAACAGTTGTGTACCCAAAATTAAGCAGACAATGAACCGGAGGTAATGTCACCACCAGAGATTAACAGCCCAGATGACATTCACTACAAAGAGTTAGAATCAGAGCTAAAAGCCTGTAAAAGTAACAGAGCTCCAGGAGAAGATGGCATTCATATGGAACTTTTTAAATTCAGCAACAGGGCATTTAAAGTACGACTGTTGCACTTTTTTAACAGGATCTGGAGAGGAGAATACCCACCTCAAAGCTGGCAGAGGGCAATTGTCATCCCAATTCACAAAAAAGGAGATGTCAAGGATTGCAATAACTATAGAGGAATAAGCTTGCTCAATGCTGGTTATAAAATTTACTCAAGCATTATTAAAAAAAAATTGCAAAAATTTTATGAACCACTACTTGGAGAAGAACAAAATGGGTTTCGGAAGGGTAGATCATGTGCAGATGGCTATTTCACACTCAAGATGCTAATTGAGAAAAGGAAAGAGTTTAATCTGGAAACACACCTGGCATTTATTGATTTCAAAAAAGCTTTCGATACAATTGACAGAAGAAAACTTTGGCTAATTATGGCAGAATGTAACACCCCACCACAGATCATAAAAGCAATTCAAAACATCTACAGCCACAATGTAATCACAGTCAGAACCGGACAACAGCTGTCGGAATGGAAACCCATTATTCGAGGAGTGAGACAAGGATGTTGCCTATCACCACTTTTATTCAGCATATATATAAACAAAATCATTAGTAACTGGAGACAAAAACCCCATGGTAGAATAATAATAGACAGACAGATCAACCTGGATACATTACTGTTTGCAGATGACCAAGTGCTTTTTGCTGAGTCAGAAGATGACCTGCAGAGATCGGCATATAACCTCCATATGACAGCAAAAGAATACAGCATGGAGATTTCCCTCAATAAAACCAAGGTTATGGCCTTTGTTGGAAAAAACCACAAAAGAACCAAAATCTCAATAGACAACATGCCCATAGAACAAGTAGCACAATTTAAATACCTAGGTTATAACCTCAGCTGCACCCTAGAAACCAATATGCAACAAAAAATCACAAATTTCATGAAAGTTACAGGAATAATAAATAACATTTTCAGACCATCTCTAGTTCAACGGCACACAAGAATCAGGCTATATAACACCCTGGCTAAACCTACACTACTGTATGGCAGCGAGGCCTGGACACTACGCAAAGGCGATGAACGGAAACTAACGGCGGCTCAGATGCGATTCATGAGGAGAACAGCTGGCTACACATTGCAAGACAGAAAGAGATCTGATGATATCCTTAAAGAACTTAAAGTAAAACTAATTCTCCAAACTGTACAAAATTACAGAACATCTTGGACAGAACACGTACTGAGGATGAAGACAGATCGGATTCCACGGAAAATTCTCAAATACCATCCCAGAGACAAGAGAAATGTAGGGAGACCACCAAGAAGATGGATTGAGACCGTAACGGGCCACCAGGCCTAATACCGGACAGGAAGTAGAAGAAGAAGACAGTTGGTAAATCCCCGATCTATTTCTTAATTTGTTCAATTTTAGAAATTCCTGCTGGATTGCAAATTATCGTGTTTAAATTAGTGTCAATGTGTTCTGTGTTTGCTCCTGATTTCAAAAATGTAACTATTATTATTATCATCGGTGGTGTATTAGAGAAGATATTAACCTTATAAAATCTAGGTTTGAAACTGTTTGGACGACAAGTTAGAAAAACTTGGTTTCTGGTTAATAATTACTAAAGTGTTGTTTATATCGAAAAAGTGTTATTATCTGAATTTTCCTTTTATTTAGTTATGTGTTTTTTTAATATTTGTTCTCCTGCATTGAATGTTTTGGAACTTTAATGGGTTATACTAGATTCTTTACTCTTTCAGGAAATTTACTTTTTAGTTTGGGAAATTATCGAAAACGTGTAGTTATTTAATGCTGAAACTACATCTGTGTCTAACGAAGTGTTGAAAGTTTTATTTACTCTATTTACACGACATGAAACTACTGAATTTAACTTTCATTCTGATTATTATTATTATAAAATTACTTTATGGCATTAAAAAGTGTTAAGAATTAGTGAAATTATCACGTAACCAAAATCGACTGTTTACAAATTGGATAATAATGGATTACACTGTTTCAGATTAGTTTAAAGGTTATTTAATATTATAAATTGTTAATTTGGAAGTTGTATTGTATGTTGAGTGACTTTTCTGTTTTTAAATCGGTTTATTTATTGAGTTAGGTTGCAGTATTGGCTTCTGCATGAAACGTATCTCTCATTTCCTGTAGTTGCTAACTGAAAAATTTTGTTTGCTGGAAAGCTTACTCCCTCCTTTATGCTCTATAGCCGAGAAGACTAGAATTTACCCAAATTCTAAGGTGCTTACACAATGTATTGAGCAAGATTGTCAGAATTCTATGCCAACACAATGTCAAGTGCATTTACCACCTGCTGGCCAAGCTTAAACCATTTCTAGGCTCTGTTAAAGATGATCTGGGACTTATGAAACCAGGCCTATATCACATACTGTGTGAATGCGGATAAGCAGATGTCAGACAGACCATTCGCATGACTGAAGAATGGTGCATGAAACATATACGTCACATCGAGCTACAACAGCCGTCAAAATCAGCAATTGGTGAACATTGTCTAGCGACCCGCATAATATGAGGAAACCGAAGTTCTGAGAAACATATTTCACTTTTGCAAAGTGTATAGAAGGACGTCTCTGACTATGGAATTACCTCATCAAAAAGGACAATGGGTTCCAACTAAGCCATGCTTGGGACCCAGCACTGAAGCAGCTCCGCAAACAGTAGAGCCAGGGCACTGTGCATGACTGAAGCCCATTGCTCGACACGAGGGATTATACCACTGCTACCACCCCATAACCACTATCAGAGCTTTACGGTGCGAGTGGAGAGGATGTGTCGAAGGGTATTAATACCACCCTGGCAGGTCTGGCACGGAGGTTGCGTACTGGACTGTGCTGCTCACGCCAATGAACAGAGGCAACCTAAAGATGATGGCACATTACGCTGTCGAAAATTCATTGAACAATGATCAATTGATCTGGCCGCATGTCCAATAGATCTTCAATAAGTATAACCCTTATTGTAAGTCATCCTCTGTCTCAGCTAAAATCAGGGATAGTGCAAGTTACCAAGGGAAATAAAAATCTAAGACATGTTGAAGAAGAATGGGTACAATTGATTAAACAACTCAACAATAAAATCCAACCCTGCATGACACACACCATCAGCCTGAATTTAACAAAAAGCAATGGTAAAAAATAAGATAAATTAATAAACATGGACACAATAAGCTATATATTCAAGAAACAAATAATACAAACCATTCAGGACAAACAAAACAATATAGAAACATTTAAACAGCTTCCTTAGAGCTTCCATAAACTATGTGGCTTGGTCTAAGTATAGGAGGGGTTGGGTAGAAAGCTACATGGTGATAGATACGATGTCCTAGTCAAGCTACATAGCTTTTTATTATTCATTAAAATAAGTTACAGGATATTTAACAACAAGTGGATATTTACTTGAAATCAGTGTTCGGGTGGCATGGAGCTGACACAGTTGTACTAGTCAACATGTGAGGGCATGTTACACACTGAAAAATAATAGGCGCACAGTAACTAGGTTCAAATTAGCTTGTAGCTTTCACATGGAATTTCCACTGCTAGTGACGCTACATATTGTTTTGAAACAAAGCTGTTATGATTCAGATAACTCATATGTAATTTGCTAAAATAATTCTATTTTTGTTTTGTAAAGTGAATTTCAGTGAACCTTTAATTCTAGTGCTCTGAAGTGTAATTCAAAGTTCAAAATGTGGAGTGAAATGACATGGTACAATAAACTGTATGAGATTTATTGGAAATGTTTTTCCAGTGAGTTTTCAATATCTAAAGTGGCATTCATAGCTATGCAAATCTTTTAAGCAGGACAAAGAACCATCCCCCACTAATATGGAAAAACGGGTGACAGAAATGCAGTAAAAGAAAGAAATAAAGCAGCCCCTAGCTGTTATTGTTTTTTGCATGGCAATTATAGTTTGTTCTTTGTTTTATTTTGTGATTCCTCAAGAAGAAAAGGATTTCCTGGCAATACCTGAGAAAAAAGTTTTCGAAAAATTGTTCATTTTTAAGAATGACTAGTGTCACCATTTGATTAAGAATATTTATAATTATAAAAAGTATATAAATGTCAGTCATATTAATTATAGTAGCAATAATTTTAACATTACTGGTAGTTTGGTAAATAGGAGAAAATACTAAGAATCACTCCAGGAAGTGTCAAAGCAAAAGCCATATCAGGCTACATGGGGGAGGAGGGTTTAAAACAGGCTGAAATGAAGCCATAAAGTTTATGGATACTCCCGAATGAAAGTGACTGGCACATATTGTCAGGAATATATATCAACTTTCCCATACATTCACTGTAGTAAAACAGCCTCAGAATTAAATGAGATAGATGTCATTTGATGTTCTGTGGAAGAATTTTATGATCAAGGTGAATATCCTATGATAAGAAAATTGAGTGAGTTGATGAAAGAGAAAATTCGGTGCACTGGAGTTTAGATATAGAAAATGTTATGATGGTAGATGTTTCCTAATGGGAGCTAAAAATATTGTTACTGCATGGGCCTCATTTTCATGAAAATGTACTATTTAAGGGAAACCCATTCACTTTGTGCTATTATTACTCTTGATGAGATGTGAATAAGTCAAAATCATACAGAGAAGTTATTTGGCAAAACTCTAATATGATGCCTTCAATATTCCTGTAGGCAATGCCTAATGATTAATCATTTGTTGCGCTGTTTCAGTGCCTCAGGGATATAGAAGGATTTAAAGTTTCTGTATCAAAGATGTATCTAAAATGTCCACTTTAGCCAAAGAAAATTACTCATGTGATACATAAAACGTCATTTTAACAACATGGTCATAAATATGCAAGCATGTTAATGAATGAGCAAATTTTTCATCAGTTGCTCTGCGAATTTTCCAAGCCGGGGCTAAAATAGCGAGATTTTAAACATTATTTTGCCACCCACATTGTTGCCACACTGATTGTCACTGTGGTGGGGATGAAGCAGAGTGACTTTGAGCTACATATTCCAGATGAATAAACAATAGTAATAACTTTATGATTGATTCAACATCAGTCCTTAAATTAAATTTAAACATGTCATAGAAAAATCATTGAAGGATTAGTTTATTTATTAATTTAATTGCCATGCAGTGCACATCCCACATGCACCTTTTTTTTTTTTACTTTTTCCTTCCTATGTTTCTATAAATTAAAATTTTAAATTATTTCAGCATTTTTGGTAAATTATTTATCACTTCTCTTGGTAATTTATTACAGTCTCTGACTCCCTTATCTATGAAAAAGAATTTCCTCACACCATCATGCCTGAAATTGAGTGCCAGCTAATGGTCATAGTCATCTTTTCTCTTCTATGCACCACACTTAAATCTTCCACTAATATCTTTCCAAGTGTCGTCAACAATATACACATTGTATAATGCCAGCACTCTCTTCTCCCATTTCTTGTCTTCAAAAAAATCTCGTTCTAGCTCCTTTATCATGTCAGTTATGGGTTGTGTTCTTTGGTAATTTTATAGAGGCAAATTTAGCAGCCCTTCTTTGCATCCCCTCTAACTCATGTCTTTAGATACAATAAAATGTGGCTCCCATACTACACCACCATATTCAAGCAATGGTTTGGCCAAAGTTTTGTAACTCAATTCCCTCACTTCTCTGGTACATCCCCTTGTAAGATAAAAAGATTGCTCACAGGGTTAGATTAACAGTTAATCCCCTTAGCTCCAACTGTGTTACTTACGTGCCATCTGGACTATCGATTGTTTTTTAAAATTCTTTCGGCCGCGACCTAGCTTGATTAAATCCCAAGTTAGGAAAGGTAAGCTTCACATTGTAATAAAAGCCACTGTGGCTAAGTTTAAATTCAAAGTTTCACTATATTTTCAAAAATTGTACAAGCCCAAACAATCGATGGCTATCGGAAAATCTTTACCAAGTTCTTAGACTGCGAGTTATGAAAAGCGATCAGACCAGACCAAAATTTGGTCAAATTGAATTAAACCGAAACTGTTCCATGGTACTACAACATTATAAAAATGGCTACCCCCAGCCTTGCATCACCATGTGGCACTACCACCGTTTCGCGCCAACTATAGCACGATCCAACAATGTTACTGCTCCAGTGGTAACCAGCAAAAAGACGCCAAGGAGCGCCCGTTGACCGTATATATAGACTCACTGTTTTCTTGACAAATCACTCTGCGTTCAAAGGTTAACTGATATGAAAACTGTGTGTTCATGTGCCGGACTTGCAAAATAGTTATTCAATTTTTTTTGGCTCTCACTACTCCTATCATTCTGAAATTTTACCATTAGCTAGGATTTGAGGTGAATGTAAATTTTAATATTTAGGAAAATTTCTGTATTTTACCCGGTAAGCTGTAAAAAATTATTTTCTGCGATTCCTAAATTTACTCATAACTTCTACAATTTTACAGCTATGGGGCTCAAACAACGTTTATTCATGTTCCAGTTGAATTCTCTTTCATTTGATACTAAACAAGCCATGTTTATTCTTCTACAGAAAAATATAATTATGATGCAGTAGCTTATTTTCAACCCCGTAATAACTTTATGATGACTTTGAAACCGGCTTGCTTTAAATGATTCTATGTGTTCTCAAATGCCTATGGCGCGTTTCTGAAGTCACTACCTGTTTTCTCCAATTTATTTTTAATTTTTGAAGTAACGCCCTACTGATGTAACCTGCAAGTTTAACTCATTCAGACAAATTAAAAAAAATCATTCCTTTGTTTCATCCTGATCAAAATACTGCATGTTTCTTAACAAGACTTACTAAACGTCATTTATAATAAATTATAGTGTATTCTCAAAAATGTTTTTACCCCCTTAAATTTATGTGTATTACTCAAATGATTAATTTTTCTTTGTGCCGTGTGTCTGACTTTACTACATAATGTTTAAAAAACAACCTTTAAACTGTACTGAGCTTTCCAAAACTTCAGTATGTTGTCTAAGCAAAAATTAAGTTTCTCTCTTGCTATAAGCTGACTTCCTATATCTTTCCAAAATACAACTTCTTGAATTTTAAAGTGTGTAATATAGTGTTAAATTTTTTCATTACCGGATTTTAGCTTATTATGTCTTTAAACTTTTTAGTATGACTTCCTTGCTACCAAATTTATCATATTTTGACTATTTGTTTGCCTGAATATCTCTCGAAGTGAAGAAGATATTTACTTTATAGAAATTATATTGAAACCCAAATATTGCTTATGTTGTGTCCTTCTACAACTGTTTAAATAGATTTAGAATTTGTATTTACTATTTAAACTTGATCTATTGTCTGAACTAACTGTTTAGTTTGATTTATTTCCTGAATGACCACCAAAAAATGGTGGTATCTTGTGGTTCACCTGAGCCCATTATACTGTAAACAAATTTTGCTATGCAAATTTACAAAATTCAAGGTTAGCTTACACCCTCAACACTCTCTGCAGTAGATGAAGGATTTTGGCACATTTTCCTATCACCTTCCTAATGTGTCTTGCCTTCTTAACAAATGCTTTGTCAAGATATTTGCATTTCAATTGTTCAACAAGAAATTCCTTCCTTGTTCTATAATTACAATCAACCTTTAAGCTGAGGCAGCTCTAGGAATTTTCAAAGCTGGTGCAAAAACTATGAGATAGCCACCCCTTCGAACTTTATTTGATGCTCCCGTGGTTGTCACCCTGAGTGTCGCTGCGACCCCCTGATGTTGCTACCTGATTTGCCCCTCCATCCCCACCCCGTAGATCTGGCACTGCCTGTAGGACCTTCTCTTTTGCAGTTATCTCCGTGCCATGTTGATCTACTTCGCTACATATCCTGTTCAGGTCACCCTGCAGTTGTTTACAGTCTTTTTTCCAATCTGATCATATTACATAACATTATGATATCTTTTGATGACTTTAATATTACCCCATTGCATAATAAGATGAAGAAGTCTGAGTCTATGACAGAAAGTATCTATTCCAGTTGTGGAAGTTCAAAATAATGTATTTCAGAATTTTAAAAATATTAAATGTTGGAATTCAATTTTGATTTGTACATTAGTGAAAAGGTATTATTTTTAAGTAAAATTTTCAAAATTAAATAAGTATCTTAAATAATGTGAAAAAAATAGAATAACATTGAAAAGAACTTACCATTAACAACCATGTCAAGCAGCTTCATATCAAGTACAGCTTTATAAGTAAGCGGATTGATATGTTGCTGAACTTCTTCTCGTACATAGCACTGTAACTCTGGATTCAGAGCAAGATGATAAAGAGTAAAACTCATTATCTGTGATGACATCCCAAAACCTTCCATAAGGAATTTGAAGCACTGAGCCACCAGCTGATCACCTTCCACTTCTGCAATTTATTCAGATTTCAGTACAGCAGAGAAACCTAAACTTTCTCAGAAATACAGCTTTAGTTAGGATATAATATAGATTTAAATCTCATTGTATTGTTTTTACAGAAATCATATACGAGGGCCATTTCAAGAATAAAGACCATTTTGTTCTGATGAGCTACCACCATGTCATTAATCTTCTTATTCTTTCATGCGAGTCTGACATTAGCAGTGAGCCATAATGGTATTATCCATTTGTGAAAATTTGTAATGTGGATCAAATTAATAAATCTGACAAATGTAAGGTCCAGAGTGCAATACGATTCTTGAATGTGAAAAATGTTTGTACTATCAAAACTTATGGACAGTTAACTGAGCTTTATGGTCAGGTGATGAATAAAATTGTGCATCATGTTTAACGACAGACAGACAAATATGTGGTATTATGCTTCTTCATTATAACACATGTCCACATGCTGCTGCATTGATGACCAACTTACTTTAGCAGTTTAGGTGGTAATGTCTACATTATAGCACAGAGATGACCCCAAGTAATAATCTTCTCCCTGAAATTGAAGGATTTTTTAATTTTTTTTAATAGCAACCCCTATGAATGCGACAATAAACTGAAAAAGAGTATTCATAACTGGTACAACAACTTGGTGACCAGCGATTATGCTGAAGACATAGACAAGCTGATGAAACACAACAAAAAAATATTTAAATTTGAATAGTGACTACATTGAAAAATTGCTAACATATCATTTCTATTGTAAAATAAGTGTTGCTTCATCATTTTGAGTAAAAATCTCTGGAGGAACAAATAATCTTTACCTTTTGAATGACCCTCGTATTTACAGTTCAGATGATCATAAAATTTAATATTCTTGAAAAGCTAATACTTACTGAAATCTGCAGTTAAGTTTTCATTTTCCTTTATTTTATATTCTTGTTCATCCTTTGGTACAATTTGTCCCTTTTTCTTAAGTTGGATGAGAAAGTCAAGTAAGTCTCCATTTTGTAAATTATTATTTTTGAGGTAAGTAACATTGTCCTTAATAATTTCATGTATGAAAGTTTCAAAATCTTTATCCACAGCTTTTGCATGAAATATCTTCAAAATAGTTGGTATGAAGAAATAAGCAGCAAACTTAATTATTCTTGATATTGAGAATTGTCTGAACTGTAGCAAATGAAAGTGCAAAGGTGAACATGGATCTTTCAAAGATCTTTTGGTCCCAAATACACAACTGAGAGCGACTTCAACAGTGTACGCTGACATTTTTTCCTCCAGCATCACTGGCTTTCCTGAGATCCACAACACAAAATGTTAGAAATATATTTCATAAAAACATGTGAAATAAAAAGATGTGCCCTGTATGTTGTTTAATCACAATCAAGTACAAGGTGAATGTAGTGCACATCAAAATTGTCTAATAACATTCTAACATGCATGTTCTTGATTTGATTGATGCTCTTTTTTTCAGCAAATAATCTTTTTTCTTCAAACGTATTATTATTAATTTTTTTTAATTAGGAACCTGTATGCTGGAGTGCATGTTCAGAAAAATCAGTAGATAGGGTGCATCATTAATAATGTCATTTCATCCAATTTCACATAAGACAGATGGTTTTATTTGTGGATTTTGAAATTATATCAGTGACTATTTAATTACTATTTTTCAATAAGTGGTAGAATCTATTTTGAGACATCATTAGAGCTCCATCAAAATAAGTAGAACTGTTGCATGAAGATTAATTTAGAAGTATAAGATGAAAGTAAATCTAAATTCCATAGAATGGATTTTTCCTTGAAGGGGTGATGGTAGACCTTCAATTAATCCTGTCTCGGCTGCCTGAGATAAACATAAATTCATCTTGACTTCAATCTCAGTTGGTGTTCAATTTGCCAGTGTTGCAGATAAACTCTAACTGTGATGTGTTTAAATTTGTCACTAAAAACACTTCAATTTACAAATTATTAATCTTAAAAATGTATTACTAATGCTGGTTTTATTTAAAACAGCTTACATTATTAAACATTTATATTGTGAAACAATTGTTTAATGAACAGATACAAAGAGATGAATAACAATAACCAAGTACACCAGTTTTGAAGGATAGGAACCATTGAGCACGAGTCAATTAATACCATGATGTGCCAGGTTTAATAAACAGATTCAATAAATAACTTTATACCTAGTAAAACAACACTTAATAAATTTCTCTCAGATTCTGCTTGTATCTAGATAAAAAGGAAATGGCAGTCAAGAGATCTCTTATTAATGTTGTATTGACTTTATTTTAATCAAGTATAATAAAAGGGATGATTGATTTTGAAAACAGTTGGAGGTTAACACCATTCACAATAGGTTTTATAAAAATCACATGTGCTTAACATGAGTCCAGATGTGGTTAGCATTATCAAAAATAGGGAAGATCACTAAGATTTTTTATAACACACATTTTAACTCAGTTGTTTGATAAGCATAATTTGTGTCGAAGGATGAAAATTTTTGGCTAATCATAAAGAAGAAGATCTAAGAAAAATTATTGGCTGATATCATATTTTTTTTTTTTTTTTTTTTTCTTCCAGAATCTCATTGTTCTGCATTTAGCCAAATAGTATATGTATAGTAATATATGTGGGGTATAATTTTAAACACTATGAATTGATTCAACGAAATATTTGTTGTCAATTAATTTTGTTCTATATATAAGAAAATGTTCTATTGTAATAGATCAATTTTAGAATTGGTAGAATTGTTGGGAATTGTGTGAAGTGGTAGTTGTTGGCCAGTAACTGTTACTCCATGCAATGTGTGTGGGGCAAAGCTTTGGTCAGCAGTGAGTGACGTGTGACTGAACAGTGACACATGTAGTTACATGAATTATATTTATTATCTTGGTTCTCTGGGTGGAGCCATGTCAATATAATTAAACCTA
>JARYHS010008074.1:195271152-195485313 GCA_031002005.1 Vandiemenella viatica | reverse complement strand
ACGCCGAGAAGACCATTTCACATTAATATGTACTTGGAAATGGGAATAACATATTAATTGCCATGTCTGAGATAACCACATATTCATTCCTTACTGTAAGCCAAAATGTATCTAAAACATCTTCGAGAAGTTTTAATTTCAAAGTTCTGTCAGATTTTCAATCTGTGAGTTCCTCTTGAATATTAATTTGAAGATGTTCCAAATTAGAAATGAATGGATCACGAACATAGCCAAAATCTTCAACACTTTCTCCAAAGTAAATTTTGAATCTCTGTTATAGGACTTCTAAATGTTCTTTAATTTAAGTCCATCACCATTTTATTACATTCATCAAGTGACCATACAGTTGGGAACATCTCACATGACTCATTTTCAATCCTCTGTTACCACAAAACCAGCTTATTATCAAATCCTTTAATCTTATCAACACTAATAAAAATATTTCATACCTACCTTGCATTTTGATGCTCATCTCATTCAAGTATATGAAAATGTCTGAAAGATATGCCAACTTACATACACATTCGTCATCTACGAATTAATCCGCGTACTTACGTCTTTCAACAGTTAAAAATGCCTGGACTTCTTCTCTGAGTTAATATCTGGTGTTAACACCTTCTTTCATGACAGCTAGTGTACTTCTGTATGTAGCATGAGTGTAGTGTGTTCTGAACCCATTTCCTGATGACATAAAACGGAAAAAGTCACGAATTTATGAAGATTTTATGAAGTTCATGATTTTAAGACTACGTCCAGCAGATCTTTCAGAGAAGGTGGTAGAGACTTAGCAACAATGGCTTCGCAGTCAATGATTGCATCATACGTTGGGATTTACTTTGTGTACTTTAGCTGCAAATCTTTTCACTGGGCCTGTAATAGCAGCCGCTCCATCTGTACAAACACTAACGCAATTCATTCATGTTAATTCATTAAGGAGCAAATATCCATTGGCCAAGTGAAATATTTCTTCACCAGTAGTTTGCTCTGGACGTTCTTTACAAAAAAGAAATTACTTTCAATTACATATCCATCGATGCAGCGAATGTAAGCCATAAGTTGTGCGTGGTGGCTAGTATCTGTGGAGTCATTGATCTGAAGTGAGAACTTCTGACTTATTGATTTTCTCCTTCATAATATCTTCAATATCATGATACATCAATAACTTGGCGACTGATTGTGTCAGCAGGGATTTTTGAAATTTCTCTAGCAGATTCTAAACCCAGAACTATTCTCACAATTTCTTTACAAACAGGCTTTAACAGTGTTTCACCTATTGTATGTGGCCTTTAAGATAAGTTCATCTGCCTTATAACTAGTTTCCAGTACTTTTTCAAACACGATTTCTTGGCGTTTATAAGTTCTGCTGCCTTGTAACTAGCTTCCTGTACTTTTTGCAAAATACGTACTGTAGCGGTCATGATTTTTTTCCCCTTATTTTCCAAAAACCGACGAAAATAATTGACATCTTTGCTTGGCAGAGAAGAAAGTTTTGTTGACAAATGTTGTGTCAATTTACTGAGAGCGTAACTGAATTTTTGACCACAAACGATGCACCCGGGAATTGGGCAGGTTTTTTTTACCACACCAAAAAAAAAAAAAAAAAAAAACCTTAGGATAAGAAATTATCAGTAAATTTCCGCTGCATCAAATTTGTTTCTTTCTTTCTGGCTCAACGCTTTCACCAGTTGAACTCATAGACGGAACACTCTGTCAAGGAAATTGGCCGTCTTAAAGAAATAGAATAGTCTGCTAATTGTAATAGAAAATATCAAAATTAACTACTAACACAGTTTTCAGACCACTTCAGAGTACAGCTATGATGGAACTGAAGAAGCGAGATTTATACACTTGAAAGAAGTCATATATACGGTGCCGATTGATTTTAAAGTGATGTCTAACAATCTGTCGGTGCAACGGTACAGGAGCAAAGCAGTATTGTTGCAGAAGCACCAACACCGACAACGTAATAAAATAATATAAGGCTTGGAAAGTTCTGCATATCCCAGCAGTTTAGACTGAGGAAAAAGCACATACACAGAACATGTGGTAAATATAACAGAACCTCGTAACAATTTGTGGCACATGAAACTAAAATGTAATTTTAAAAATCTTGACAATTAATCCCTTATAATGGGTAAAATTTTGCGGCACACCTTTCACCTTGTTGTGGCACACTGGTTGCGGACCACTGCTATAAATGACAACCCGAATCTTTATTTAGAATAATTGATGCAATTAGCTCCAATACATTGCTCTGTGGAACTAATTACTGATACTGCATTTTCTTCTTAGACTACGCTCATTGTCTCTTAAGAATTCCTCCATCCAACAACACCCATTCTGATTCACCCTCATTTAATTTATTCATGACCATTCTGTCAGCTTCATCATATGCTAGGAGAGATCTTGAAATGAATGTTGCGATGTCCCTAATTTTTAGGGAAATCATTTGAACCTATCTTGTAGTTTAGTAGGAGTAACGTGATCCAGGAGAGAGAAAATTGAAAACGAGTGAAAATAGAGAATTTGAAAACTATAATATTAAAAAATCAGATGACATTTAATTAAATAAATAATAAAAATTTATCAATAACAAGAAATTGTTTTCAAATCCTATAGAATGAGAAAATTTTTTTCAGAGTTGAGAGAAGAAGAGAGAAAATAGTGCATGGAATGTGAAACAAAGTTTGGTAGGAGATCCTGGGGTGAAATCTGACTCACCAAGTTACATCACAGTCATGAAGTTACTATTGCCATACAATGTACAAATTTGGGCAAAGGAGGCAGGTGAGGTGTATATACGGCACATAGATGTCCTACAATCTGGTTGGTTTCACTAGTGGTGGATTGAACTAAGTTGTTATGGCTGGGGTGCATGTGGTCCAGATTGGTGGCAGCAGTAGCAGACAAAGGAGTGTTGAAAATGTTGTGTGAAAAGGAAATTAATAATAAGGTACTTATTAAATACTGGTATATGTACTTGGGATAAATTATTGTAAAAATGGAGGCAATATAAATAAATAAAAATAAATAAATAAATTACACATGCAGGGAATGGGTTTGTGAAGGTAGGATTATCATCTTCTGATCAATTTCTTTTCTGCCCATAATTTTTGCAATAATATTTTTTCTCTCCCAACCACCTGTGATTGGAACAAAAATTTCAAATCCATTCAGGTGAATGGATTGACCACAGGTGCATACACTGATCTATGAAAAATTGTAATTTGATGTGTGAGATGGGATGGCTGGCTATAAATGGCAAGTCTTCTGTATAATTGTTTGTGGTCATTTATAATTGTGTGCAGAAACATACCTTCATGACATTTTGGAAGATTACAAATTATGTAGGCTGTTCCTATTTCATTACCAAGTGTCCTTTTCCCTAGAGACTAGGAAAAACCCAATACTGTAGCAAATACTGTTTCTCTAGTATTGAACATGTTCAAAGTTACTCACCTGCAAATCTAAGTACTCACTCTTTCCACTCTTTACTCTAGCAGTTTGAACCATAGTCTTTTATTTTCATCTCACACCATGTGGCTCCTTTCATACCATTTTTGAATCTGTACATGTGGTCTAACAAAAATAGAAAACAATTAATTCTGCTGACATAGGTAATATAATTTTAAAGATTTCAATTGAAAGATTGAAACTAGCCAGTTGTTAAGTGAGGAAGGAATAAAAAGGTTGTGTCAGACAGAAAAACAATAGGTCTAATGCATAATGGTAGCTTTTTATGAAAAATTCATTGTAACAATCTCAAGGAAAGTACATTACAAATAGGAATCTCATTCCCATAATCTACGCATAAAATTATAAATGAAAAAGTAACTCTGTCTCTCTTTCTGTTTATTACATTTTCATGATTAACTGGCTAAACCAAAATTGATGAAATTTGACAAGGAAATACCATGTATCAATAGGATTATAGATGAATTTTTCCAGGATAAATAAAATATTTTGTCATGAAATTTCGAAATCTATCCGTATATGATGTCGGACAGATGGATAAAGTGTTTAAGTCTCTGTAATATTTTATCGGTCACTCGCACTTTGTATCTCTTGTCAGTTTGTGTATGATCTGTTCATAAATTTTCATTTACAGACACAACTTATTAAATAATAGATATGAGGATTTGCATTGCATGTAATGAATAAAACCCAGGGACAAACCCTGAAAGTAGCAGGTACAAACTTAGAAAAGATGTGTTTTTCCTGTGGGCAGTTATATGTATTTGGCTCTTGGGTTTACAACCCCAAAAGGCTATATATGTTAGCAAAAAAGAGCAAAACCAAAAATGTGTACAAAGCAGTAGTGACATAATTTTGAACCACAAACAAAAATCTGCCAGAGGAACTGTGTTAGGTAGTTTCCCACAGTTAGCCCTCCCTCCCCCCCCCCCTCTCCTATTTTAAACATATTGCAAATTGCTTCACTTCATGAGACAGGTTCATTAGTAGTGCTGGTTTCCATATCATATTATCCTACTTCTTGCTTTTCGGTGAATCTTTAATATAACTTACAGTTTTTAGTATTCACTTCTAGCAAGTCCACTCAAACCCAGGTCAATTAAAAGTAAAATTGGTGATGTAGTACATTCAGTATTCCAGGGAAAATTGGTTTCAGCAAGTGAAAAGAATGAAAAAAAAAAAAAAAAAAAAAACAGTATGCCATGGATATACTACATTACATCCCCAGAGGAAAATGAAAGCCTGGAAGACAACCTAAAAGGTGGAAGGCTAATGTATCAGGCCACTAGGCCTAGTACTGCAACAGGTGGTGATGATTTTGATCTTTGATCTCACCTTAAATTTGTGTGATAGAAGCTACAATGAAACAAATCAAAACCCAGTTATTTCTCGTTATTAACATTATGATTGTTGTGACAAATTTGCTTTATAATTTTTTTTAATACTATTTCAAATTGAAGTACATATGAAGTTTATTTGAATATCCTAGGTTTTATATCAGTGTTTCTTTTGGAATGGCTTTTGTTTTGAAGTTCTAATTTCAATTCTTTCTTCCAGCACATCCAAGAAACTGAATGTAAGGAGCCAACAATTTCCAATAGGTGACAAGGATTTTAGAGCAGTTGCACTTACTGTGGTAAGAAAACCTTTGATATTATTTGTAATTTTAAGTGCAATAAAATTTAAAATCAATAGGCAATATAGAAAGAAACATTACTTTTGCCAGTTTATTTCAGTGATTATTTTTTATAACCACTGCACGAGTTTTTTAGTGTATGAAACCTCAGTGTTTAGTACTCTGTTTTGAAATGACGTAGAGGACTATTTCCGTGTAAGCACTTGCTAAATTTCAGCTCCTCATACAGCATCAATGATTTTATTTTCATGTTTTCAACTTAACGTTATAGGATTTTTTTTTTTTTAAAAGACATTGAATATGTAGCATTTGTGGAGGAATGAATTACTTTTACTTAGAACTTTAATGTAACTTGGGTAACTAGAAAATGTTCTTGACAGCAAATACAATTTAAATTTGATTCACCTGCTTGAGCCATGTGCTATGCATATATACTTTCCGTGCTTGTAAACACAATTAAATTAGTATTGAATGGGAACCATTCAGCAGTTGGGTGCTGCACAGTTCAAGTATTGTCTCTGAAGTCTCTCTTGTTTATGGATAAGTGTTTCCTTGTTTTCACATAAAATGGAGAAGAAGAAAAGTTTATAAGAAAAGTAAGTGGTAGTACCATAATGTAAAGGAACTTATACACTTTGCAGCTCATTTATTATATCATTTTCTGTGACTGATTTTTATGATTAATTGTTTCAGCAGATCAATGTAGTTTATGTACAATTTTATTACTTTTTTTGGTGTTAAACCTTTTGAACTGCACCATAGGAATTTGCTGTAGTATGTTTAGTATCATATGTCATCTGTTTTCATTGACAGTTAAGATGATACTTTAGATTCTTGAGGGATGCCGTATAAACATTTTTAGCTGGAGTTGATGAAATACTGTGTCCTTGAAGATTCAATTTCAATAGCTCTCCTACTAGAGCCTTAAATGAAGACTTGGGGAAACTATCATATTATTTGACGGGCAAGCAGGTTCTGAATTGCAGCATTAAATTTCCACTTCTCTGCTGTTAGTGGAGTGCTTAGACCTATGAACCCAGCTACTCTGTACAGAATTTTGCAAAACCGTTTTTAATGTGTTTTAACACTAAATACTGAAATTTTTACCCATTTATTATTGCTGCTTTTGAATGTTTAATTATTGAAGTAATTAACTATCAATTTTTTGTTTTCATTCGTTTTCTAATTATTATAAACATGAAATATTTACTGTTAAAAAACAACCTGTTTTTAGAGCCTCATGGGACCTCACATATAAAGATCAGTAGGGGAAGGGATATGGGACAACAATTTTTGGCATCGGGCTCAACAGAATAGTATATATTGGAACTAGCTAGGCTAAACACATGCTGTGTGCTTTATTATTATGCAGTTAATGCGTTAAACATTAATTACTGAACATTATTCTACTGGACAAACTTTTAAAATAGTGACATACACAGTAAGTATAAGTTTTTTATTTCTGCCACATACTTATCAAAAATATACTCTGAACACCTAATTAATCATATAGTTTGCAATACATTGGCTAAAAGTTATTGTTATTATTATTAATTTAATTGGAGTGGAGCACATGCTCTGGTGGCAATTCCCCATATCATTTAATTATCCCCTTTATATCTATATTATTATAAACCTGTAATTAATACGTGAATCAAACATAATCAGGTAACATGTCAGTTGCAATGCAAAATGCATTAGATTACTAATGTTGTAGACATATATTGTCTCTGGTACAGTATGTCTTCCCACTGTACAATAAACGACGTTAATAAACCATTATTTCTTCCTTATATATCATTATGGATACAAAATTCAGTTTTTAACTCTAGTAAGGTGTCTGAGAAACAGATACCATAAATATCAATAGGTAACAATACATGGTTTTTCCATAATAACATCTACAGAACTGCCCATATTTCAGTGGATTTTATTCAATTAATATATATTTGGTGGCTCTAATGTGCAAATATTCTTGAATAATATCACCCAAGGAACGTGTGTACAAATTTTGGCTGCTGTTGAAACCACAACCAGTAAAATAAACTGTTCTTTCTATAAAATAACTCTCATAACTCTGATTTTGTAATGTTTATTGCCATACTTGCTATTGTGTTAATGACCAACATGCAACCAATGAAATTAAAAATTAAATACGCATCCTAAAACCTTATGTTACATCTCGTAAATTATAAAACTAAACCCATTACCTAACCTAATCTAGCTGCTAGTCTTTTCACACTTTCCAACTACTGTATGTGATACTCAAAATGGGGGTCACATACTACACCACCATATTCAAGCAATAGTCTGTCCTGTGTTTTGTAACCCAATTCCATAAATTCTTTGATACATCCTCTCTTCTCACTCTCTCGTAAACAAGGGTTTTATAACATATTTTTACCACCTACCCCAGGTGCTTTGTCCATTTGAGTTTATCATCAAATTATTATGAATCATGGAATATTGATGATTATGAAGATAATAATTGCCTGATTTTTGACAAAATCGGTTCTAGTTTGTGATAGAGCTCCGATCTAGGAGAAATGATAAAAGTAAATATAAGATTATCAATGCTTAAAGCTGGTTCTGTAGAAAGAGCAGATGGATTTAAATACTTGCAAATTTGTCTATGTTCATTCATCATGCAGACAAAAATATATTGACAAAAAATATATTAAAACACATTTAAAAAAAAAAAGACAAAACTACATCAGCATACTCTCCACCTATGAAAAACTTTGAACGATTACTTCAGCTGTCTTTGATTGGAAAAGTAGATGAGATGAAAGGGGAAAATCTAATAAAAAATGATGAGATGAAAAATCAACTGTGTAACTGATGCTGATTTCAAGGAAACCACCCTAAATCTGATAAGTCACCAAAAAAGTGAGTCTTGTCATAATATCCATAAAAGAGTTATTGGCATGCTGGATCTAGTGGCTCGGGAAGCCAAATATCACATTCATGTTACATATCTTTAAGAAATATCATAAAAGTGATCCAAAGGTACCAAAATAATAATAATAATAATAATAATAAAACTCATACTCTGCAAGTGAATGCAGCGCAATTGAACAGATTTATAAATACATGGCAGAAAGTGATGACTGCCAGTTTTCAATGATAGAATTAAAAAGTATGTTAACAACCGAACCTATTCCTGACAATAAAACTAAGATTAATGATGCATTATGAAGATAATATAGTGTTTTCGAGTAAATTTGGATCCAATGTGATAATATGCATAAAAAATGAAATATTGTCTCAGAACTGGTATATTAAAAGGTCGAATGATGATGATGAAGAAGAATAACGCATTTTGAAGATAGCTGGTGAAATTTTACAAGGTATCTGGACACAGGTTTATAATAATAAAATTTACCTGGCTAGTGACAACACGTTTAAAAGCGTTGATGAATACATCCCACAATCATTTACATTTTTTATTGCAATTTTGTTATTTCTGGCTTCAAAATTATAACTTAATATTAAAACTACTATGCAATTACCATTTATTTCATATAAAATTAAAATCTTTACTGCCAATTATTTTCGTGATATTCCTTTCATTTTTCAATTAATTGTTGTTATTAAAAGTGGCAAATTGTTATGGGTAAACTTTTTTTTTAATCTTTCAACAATGCGATTGAAAAAGTTTTACAAAAATCCATTCAGTGGAACTGTGTTTCAAGATTTTTCGATTTTTTTTGTATAGCACTCCACTATATTTTTGCAACCAGTGTACTGTTACTATTTTAGCTTAACAGGGAGAGTCGGGAGGAATGATGGTAAGTATACCCTGTCTACTGGGCAATAAAACTATCTCTCCACACAGGTAGGATGATGAAGACAGTTACATAGTAAAATGTGGATAGTGTGTATGAGCTTGAGATCATAGATAAAAATTTAACAGTCTGTCGCATTGAGGTGATACCAGGAATCCAAAAAAGGTAGAAGATCACAATTCTTGGACATAAGAAATGTTTCCAGACGTTAAATGCTGAATTTTTTTTCTTCTGTTCCATTAAATCAATTGCTTTTATGAAAAACGTGTGCTTAATCTCAGAATTCAGAGAAATAGTGAAGTGTAGTGGATTTGTACCAGTGCTCCTCCTCCTTCAGGAAAAGTCAAGGATATTCCTACTTCATGGAAAGGGAAGGTGTCTGTTTTTGGGATCCTGGGCTTGTAAATGTTTCTAATTTCCTGATAATAAGTGAAACTATTAAGAGGGCATATTATGCTAGTCTTGTTAAGAAACTGCTAACAATATCAAGAAAAAGAGTAGAAAGAACTTGTGAAAGATGGTGCCATTTCATCAGGACAATGTTCCCAATTATTAGTCTCTCTTTCTCATGGCAGAATTTCATGGGCATGGACTTCAGTTGGTGCTACAATTTGTGGTGGACTGTCGAATCTTTTTGCTCTTGCTCTGTCACTTCCCGAAGAGTACATATAATTTGTGAGTAAGACTCTTGTCATGTGAATGGTAGTACTTGCAAATGATACTCTCAGTAAGGTTATATACAATTTATTTACATCAGGATTATATACATCTAACATCCCTAACTCCCTTTTCACTCCTCCATAGGCAAGATTCCCATTACTTGTTTCTACTGCTTGACTCCCCAATTACGTTGCGTCAGTGGTTTCCTCCCACCTGTTATAGTGACTGTTGCTGGCATAGACTCCTGGCTGCTCCCACTGTATTGTGTTCGTTTGGTCTTCTTCTCCCGCTCTTCGGCTGCCTTGCTCCGTTGTTTACGTGCCCCGGAGTGCACATGCTCTGCTTACTGTTGCTCAGCTGCGCATGGTCTGTTGCTGTCAGTGTCTGACGTCAGCCTGCGTGACGTCCGCGTGTGATGTCAGGGTGCCGTAAGCACCGTACCTCCCCACGTCACTCAAGGTCGTGCTGATGTACTGCTTACTCAACGATCTTGCGCTGTGGTTTCGCGCTCTTGCTGCCATGGCGAAACCTCTCGCGTAATCATTGCTGAATCGCCTTGTAGCTGTCACGTTCATTTCTGTGAACGTACTAAAACCTACTATCAGCTTCTGTGTCATCCCTTCTTCCCTAAATAGCATTCTATCTTCATATCTTGCTCCAGCTGTGAAGTATTTTCTTGCTTCTCCTGCGGTCCTGGAAAATTCGTTTAAACTTCTATCACACACACGTTTCTTCACAATGAAATTTCATATATACTCTTTCCTCTAATATAGTCTTTTGTATCCACTCTACTCTAACTATCCCATCTATAACTCTTAAATTATCTTTAATAATAACACTTCACATACTGTTTTTTTTTTTTTTTCCCTTCACATATTGTTTTTCTCCGGAGAAACGATGTCGCGTTTTGCAACAATACACACTGCTTCCTTTAATTTCAACACCAATTCCTTTAGATACACTGGTTTCTTCTTTGCCTCTTCCTTGTTTTGATGGTTCCGTATTATTACGTGGAACTTTTTTTCCTGTTGTAGCTGCTCATGAATTCCTTGTGCTTCCTTGCTGATTCGTGTTCTGACCTTGCGTTGCTTGCATTTCCGTCTGCAAAATTGATTTCCCTTGCGTCTGTCGCTGTCTGATTCAGTTCTCCACGCCTTATACTTCGGCTGTCCCACCTTGCATCCATGTCCTGCTTTCTTGCTTCTTCACATGCCTGCTGTCACTGTGGTCTTGCGCTATCGATTTGTGTTTGTTTTTGCTTCATTGTTAGACTTGCATCACTCCGCACTTTCTATCGCTCCGTGTGTGCATGTGTTGCTCCACTTTTCTGCAGAATTTCTTTAGTCTCCTCGCCTTGCTCCTTGGTCGGTAGACGAATGCGTGCTAATACTAGCATACTAAGGGAGTTGTGTCCTAGTTTCCTTGACAATGCTGCTTGGCAATGTTTTATAACTTGTTCTTTCTCCTCTACAAATTAGCAAATGTGGTGAACATTTCGTCCTTGTATGAGGTGGATTATTGTATACAACTGTCACGTATTTTAATAGTGCCTACCTGTTCTTCTGCATTTTGCAATTTCTTCTTCCTATTTTCGTCTTTCTCTTGCGGACTAGTTTCGTGTTTTCTGCCTTTAGCTCACTTACTAGCAATGATGATTTTTCTCCATTTCCTTGCACTGACTTATAGTTTCTTTTTTGTCTGATTCTTATATTCTTGCATGTTGGTTTCTCGCATTCTGGCTTGGGGGTTTCCCTGGGTTCCCTTATAACAATTTCTGCCAGCTGCTTCCACTTGCTGCCGCTATAATTTATTGTTTCGTTTGTCGATGCTCCTTCTGTAATATCGCTGGCAAACTCCATTTGTTCCCATTGCTTTGTACTTTTTCGCTTTTAGGCCTATCTTCATTTCCTTTCTTCGACTGCTTAAGTAATACTGGTGAACGCCACTTGGTTGCCATTAATTCTTGAATTATTTTCTTCTGATTTAGACCACTAGTCTCTCTAT
Organism: Vandiemenella viatica; assembly: GCA_031002005.1. Classification (NCBI taxonomy): domain Eukaryota; kingdom Metazoa; phylum Arthropoda; class Insecta; order Orthoptera; family Morabidae; genus Vandiemenella; species Vandiemenella viatica. The sequence goes on along the minus strand of JARYHS010008074.1, from coordinate 195,473,751 downwards.
GCATTTGTTTTATTATTTCCTGCGACAAACTTTTCCTGTCGCTGCTGCTTTCATTCATTTCAGCTTGTGACGCTTTCCCTGCGTTCACTTGCAAATTACTTATTACTGACAGCATATCTATCATGCTGCGAATTTTACACTTTATTATTTCTGCCTAAGGTGTTTCTTCTGCACCCTGATATAAACTTCTTGCTACCGACGACTTACTCCTCATGTCGCGGATTTCCTTTTCCAATAACGTTGCCTGCGATGACTTTTCTATTCCCCTTTGCAGATTAATTCCTTGCTTTTCGGGTATTTCTTCCCGCTACATTTCTTCATTTACCCATCACCTCCAGCCTTTCCTGGACTTTCCCATTCCGCTGCCTTTTGCGCCAACATATCTACCTTCAAACGAAAGCTTTTATGATACGTTGCACATAAGCAATTCGCCTCTTTCCCCTCCTTTAAATTCTGGCGCTCTACTTCTTTATATTGACGCTCATCAAGCTTCTTTGCTGCTTCTAACTTTCACCGTATTTTCTGCGTTAGTGTGTCTATGTCTTGTGGTGTACTTTCCTCCAAAGGTAAAACTTATGGTTGCACTGCACACAGCACCTTTACAGTTTGTTTGCCTTCTCTGCCAGCTGCTCTAAGCTCAAATCGTCTATAATTCTTTTAATGCACTCTTGCGTTTGCATATTCCATTTTGATGCGGCGACATGCAACCTTGCCGTCTCCTGCGGCTTCTCATATTTCTTTGCTTTAACCCGTGGATTTTTCAACACGACTTCTTCCTCTGAAATATTTAACACTGTCAGAATACAGTACATTTTCCGCTTTGCACATTTACCAGTGCTTCTGGAACCAATATGCCTGCTGACAGTTCTTGCTTTGGTACAACAGCTTCTGAATCTTCCAGAACTCCATCCACTGCGAGTTCGATTTTTTTCTCTTGTGGCGTGCCGTCTTGAATACATACCATCCTCTCATACGCCACTGCCTCCTCCTGTATTTCTTCCTGTCGCCGCTAAACATCATCTTCTGCCCCACTCTGCAACTTAAGGGTATAGTCCTGTATTCTCACCACCGATTTTCCATAGTCTATGATGGCTCTATACTTCCTCAACCAATCACGGCCTAGAATTCCATCGTAGAGTGTGTCTACTCCCGCCAGAATGACTTGCATCTTATAACACATTTTCAGCTCCCGGCCTTCTTTTAGAGTAACCGTTATTGCTCCTTCGGTGAATATGGGGTTTCCTGTGATCCCTTGTATTAGTATTCCCTTCATCATGTTCTTCTTAAGGCCATTGCTTATGCCCTCCAACTTGATAAGAGAGACCGAAGCTCTGGTATCCACAAGTAATCTAATTTTACCGTGTATGCTCTCTTCGCACTCCATCTCAATGTAATCATTTTGGTTTTAATGTTTGCAGCCACTGTCTTCTGACTCCCGTCTCCAAATGTTACTTGACTGCCCAGTTCCGTTCGTACTTAGTTTTCCAAAGTTCTGTCTGTCTTCTGCTCTCCACACAATTGCTCTACCCACGGCCTCGGCTTCTCCAGATTTACACCTCTTCTGCAGTTGCCTTGAAAGTCTTGCTCCTCCACAACTCCTAACTTCCCTGGTTCGTTTTTCTATCAGCGTAATTCCATCACAGCGTCACTGCGCTCCTAGTCGAAATGCCTGCCATCAGCTTGTTTAGACGTTCGGGCAGTGAGCTGTCTCCCACTTGCGTCATTCCAACACTACCTTGCCTCATGCCCGATTCCGTTACACCATTGACACCGCAAGCTGGCTGTGTGCCCTACTTCTCATATTCTTGAAGCTGTTATACATTGTCTTGTGTTGTGGCCCCTTCTTTTGCAAATTTGCCAAACATCTGGTGTCCTTTCATTCCTTTTACTCCACCTCCACTCCTTTCTCTATTTAATTTTGAATGCGGCTTGCGTTCTGTTCCTTGGTACTGCCGCTTCTCCGTCACTGACAAAATTACAGTTTCTTCCAAAAGTGCAATATCAGTGATCTCTGCTAGCATTAAATCCGTACCTCGTGCTCTCAAAACTGCTACGATTTTCTCGTCTATGTGCCCGTTCGTAAACACAGTTCTACTCAGGTTATGATTTAATTTCAGCGCTCCATTTAATCCACTCCCTTTTAAATCCTTTTTTTTTTGTTGCTTCTCGCAATTCGTGCATGATGCCATCCAATCTACTCGCCCAATCTGCTATAGTTTCGCCGACTCTTTGATGACTTAGAAACATGCTAATAGCATAGTGATCTACTGTATGTTTAGGGCGATAATTCTCCACTAATATTGGTCTCGCATCCTTCCATTCTTTTACCTTTTATCAGGTGAGAATCCGCTGTCCAGCTGCACCTCCGCTGCGTGACTTAACAAATTTTAATAGGATCTCTTTTTCTTCATCCCCGACAAGACTGAATGCTGTATAGCAATTGTCCAAAATTCATCGAGCTTTCCTTTCTCACTACAAAAGGTGTTAGGAATTAGTTTTAACACTTCCGCTAAACTCACTTGCGTTTTTCTTTTTTTAGTATGTTATTGCCTCTGGCGGCATCACTATTTCCCGCACTGTTCGGCATTTTCGCAAAGCTTGCTTACTCACTGTTTTCGTTGTGTCAATTTGGCTTCACTGTGGTTGCTGAGCAGCAATCTTTTGCTGTGTCGTGTTGTGCCGATTTCGCACTCCAAAGCTGCTTACTACTATGTGGCCTGCTTTTGCTGTGTAACATTGCTTTTGCTCCTGTAACATTGTAATTCCCATCTCACGATTCTCTTACTTTACTTTTCTCTTAATTATCACTTACTGGAGTATTACTACCCTCACCCCCCAATGCTTGATTACTAGGCTGATACCACAACATGACACCAAATAAGATCCTACTGTGGTGGACTGGCGAATCTTTTTGCTCTCACTTGCCACTTCCCGAAGGGTACATATAATTTGTGTGTAATACTCTTGTCATGTGTGTGGTAGCACATATTTGCAAATGATACTCTCAGTAAGCATATATACAATTTATTTACATCAGGATTATATACATAATTAACATTCCTAACTCCCTTGCACTCTGCTATAGGTAAGATTCCCATTACTTGTTTGTACTACTTGAGTTCCCCATTACGTTGCGTCAATTGTTTCCTCCCACCTTTTATCGTGACTGTTGCTGGCATAGACTCCTGGCTGCTACCATTGTAGACTGCTGCTCGCCTCTCAGTCCAGCTCCGCCTTCCTTCTGGAACAATCTCTTGAGCCTAGCTTGCCATTGCTGCTAGCCCCTAGCTCTGCCTAGTTACATCACTCCATAACTGTCAAAGACAATCTTCCTGCAAGAGAGACAGACCGACCGACCATCCATCCTCTCTGCTAATGCTGATGTTCTCAGACATCCACCGATTCCCTTCCCAACCTTGAAAAGTTTCTCTCTGGGGACCATTTCCCTTCCCAGATGATATTATAACAGGTCTGATCAAATGACACACGTAATTTTTTAATTTCCCAGGATGTATAACTCCAACTGTCAAAATGTTGATGTAGTGTTTGTACACTTGTACTTACCATAAATAGCCATATCCGATGCTGTTGGCTGCCAAAATACTTAAACATGTTTGGGTGGGTTTGTAGTATATCGAGGGATTTTAGTTATAGTATATTGCAAATTTTACTCGGAATAATTTTTCTCAAGCTGCAGCTATGTAATGTAATTCCACCCAACGAAGCAGAGCTCAAGGTGGGGCAAAGTCACTTCCCGTGGGAAGGAGTCCCCCTACCACGGTAGCCCAGAAAGCCCTTAGTAAGGGTTTTTAAACGAATAGAACTAAGGGCACATGACTTCCCCCACTACGCTCCTACTATGGAGAGCGCAGTCTAGAACAGCCTCCGGAGCAGTCTATTCGCCGAGTCTCAAGATGGATCACGCCACCAGATGGCATGCAGATTTTATTAGGTAAAGGCTAATGCATTTATACCCTTCTGCTGGCTTAGAAAGAATATTCTGAGTGACAGGATTTTATTAGTAAGAGATTCCTTTTATGAGAGTTATTTTATGCAGTATTTTTCAGTTATTTCAAGTGTATGTCTATGTGCCCATTTTTATTGAAGTATTAAAGTCACTCCATTCTTTCAACTACATGTTTTCATTTGTATCGCTGATTCCTGCTCATTACTAGCAATAAGTGAGGGCACAACGTAATTGCTCTGATCTTATGGCCACATATCTTCGGGAAGCTGATCGGGGAGTTGTTGGTCAGAGACGAATTCAAACTTGGTTGTAGTGAATTGCTGCTTGTTTACTACAGGTTTGGCATTTTTGTAGTGATGGAAAAATGGAACAAATAATTTGATTCAAAATGTACCTGAAGAATGGAACAAAAATGCGCGTCACCACATTGCAGATTTTGAGAGCAAGCAGAATTTTATGAATGTCCTACGAATAAAATAATTGTTCACAAGTCGTACAAATGTTTCAAAAAGGATCTTGAAGATTCTAATGGTGATTAGTGTCCTGGATATCCCAGCACATTACAACCGATGACAACATTGAAAAATTGAGAAAAATAATTATGGTCAATTGCCAATTCCCTATCAGAGAGGTTGCCATTTTGTTTAGCAGTTTTCTTTCTCCCCCTCCCCAGTCCTTCTCACCTGTAATGACCTTGATGTCGATGAGGCATAAAGCCATAAGTAAAAAAAAGGAAGGGGAAAGATGAGAACACACCCAGACCTACCACATGAATATGGTATTCATATGGCTTGGATGTGTTCTCATCTTTTCCTTTGCTATGTGTCTCCATGTCTCACCTCTAACATGAGTTAGGTTATTCTTTAAAATATCGCAAAGTGGTGTTTTTATGTTCATCCTAGCCCTCATCTGTGGTAAATGATGTGTTATTTTCGTTATCTTTCCTGATTTTCATTGTCTAACCACAATATCAGTGTCACTATTATCTGCATATTACTTTCAAACAGTTTTGTCAGTGGCAAGCAACCTACTACGACAGTTGGGACATCATATTTTTTCAGCACCGGACAAATTCTGTTGTAAGAAGTAACAATTTTATGATGGGATGGAAGAAAAAGAGAAAAGCTTATCCACTAAAACAACAGAAAAACAAGAATATATGCATTTGTTCATGCCTTGTTAAAGTTATGGTTTAAAATAGCTGCAGTCAAAATTGCATCAAGTATTTCAATGAAACAATTAATAAAACCTTAAGGAACCATATATCTGGCGGTGAACATTAGATATGACTAGGTCCGGATGGATACAGTTCCGCAGACCCGTATCAGTTCCGCTAGGGATAGATGTACATCAGAGTGCTAGTTGGATCTGTATCCAGCCGGGCCTCTATCCGCGCGCCACAGGTCTCGTGTGGCCAGAACTAGAACAACAGCCGGACCTGCAACTGCAGAGGAACTGGAAACTGGAGCCCGACCTGGAGCTGTTCTCATTCCTCATTCAGTTCCAATTGCAGTTCCTATTTGAAATCTATGTTTTGAAGAGTTTAATGTCATTTACTGTGCGACTGGATTACAGTTCCGTTTAAAGATGATGATATTACTGAAAAATTATTTTTTAAGTAAATGACCCATGCAAAAAATGTTGTTAATCAGGATGAAAGAAGAAATACCTCACTTTTTTCAATTGTTTATTTGATTATTGTAATAAATAAGTAACAAAAGTCGACGCCAGAGAAACAGTTTATTAATATCTCTGTGATAAGTGCTACTGTTATCTAGTGCCTTGGCTCTTCAAATTCTGGAGACTTTTTAAAACTATGCTTCATTTTTCTATATCAGTTAGATATCAAAGGAAATAAATGGCTCATGACACAAAAATGCATGGTATATATATTGATACTACTGCCTTTTAAGGGTCTAATTCTGAAAAATTCCTTTCAAATATGATTTGCCAAAACCAGAGACCTTAATCTCTAAAATAATACCTCTTTTCTCGATTTTGGTTAGATATCAAAGGAGATAAATTTCTCATGATACAAAAATGCGTTATACAAATATTGATACCTTTGCCCATTAAGGATTGAATTCCAAAAAATTCCTTTCTTAAAATATGATTTGACCAAAGCAGAGTCCTTAATTTCTGAAAGAGTACCTCATTTCTCAGTTTCGGTTAGGTAACACTGGAGATAAATAACTCATTACAAAAAAAAAAAAAAAAAAAAAAAAAAAAAGTTATGGAAATAATGATAATTTTGCCATTTATGAGTCGAATTCCGGATACCTTGATATTTAAAATGATATTTCATTTATCCATATCAGTTAAATATCAAGGGAGATAAATTGCTCGTGACTCAAAACCGCGTTGTAGAAATATTGATACTTCTGTCCTTTAAGGGTCCCATTCCGGAAATTCCTATCTTAATATATGATGTAACCAAAGCGGAAATCTTAATCTTTAAAATGATACTTCATTTAACAATTTTAGCTAGGTATCTAGGGAGATAAATAGCTCATGACACAAAAAACAGCATTTTAGAAATATTGATATTTTACCTTTAAGGGTCGAATTTAAAAAAATAAATCAATAAATAAAAAATCCGTTCTTAAAATATAATATGATCAAAGAGCTTACCTTAACCTTTAAATGATACCTCATTTATCGATTTCGGTTAGGTATGAAGGGAGATAATGGCTTGTAACAAAAAACTACCTTATAGGAATAATATAAATGATCACTAACTGCTAGTAGACAATTAAAATAACTATTAAATGTCTATGGGTAGTTAAAACCTTATAGTACTTTTTTTATTTGTCTGGTTCTGGTATATTTTATGGCATGCTTTTAAGGTGAAGAGTGCTTTATGTGCTAAATAATAATGGACTTATAATGTTACTCGTAATTTTAATGTGTTGTAGTATTAAAGTTTTAACATCCAGTTTGATTATTATTCCCCTGTAGAGTTTTTAACTTTCTCAATTCTGATGTCTTAAGTGAGAAAGCAGATGATACATTTAACATCTCTTTATTTCAGAAACACTGTTTTAATGAAGATTGGTCTCTTTTCTGTGAGTTCAAAGCACATTACATAAATATATCTAAATATGATTACATAACATTAATCCGAGCGACACTGTTGGCCAGTTTTAGAGCAATATTTAATAATCTGACATGAAATAAACATACATCCAGCAATTTATAGATTGTCTAACAATGGCTCAAACAATCGGTTATTGTTACTAACAATCAAAACTTACTTAAAAATACTTGCAATTAAACCAGAAATAACCTTAATGAAATTACTAAGAATTTTAAAGTTTCTGAAATTGTACTGAATAAAATAAACATATTCAAAGAACCGACAACACATTACTGTAGCTGGAACAACATAACATGTTAATGTCATATAATTAAAATACGTGTGCATCAGAATGTTTTATACCGTCAATCAAATCAGTTTCATATAATATGCAGAACAAAATACTATACATTTTGTTCATTTATAATAAACTGCTAGGTTGTGGAAAGCTAATAATTATTTCAAAATGTTGAGCCTTTGAAATTTTCGTTTTTTAGTGAGAAAGCTACCCTTTTTTTGCAATACTTCCAACATTACCAAGAAATGCTTTAACTTTTTTCTTATGGAAGCTAACAAACATTTTCATTTTATTTTTTTCATTATCAAATCTGATTATACTGTGATTTTTATATTACATACAGTTGTGAGTTTTAGAAAAAAATAAAACAATTCTCACAATTAATATTCATTCAGTTCATAAATTAATGGATGAACATGATATAACACATACTGCATTTCTCCTTGGTTGGATTTACATCCACCATACGCTCCACCAGCCCAACTGCAGAGGTCCGGCCAGAAACGTATCTGGATGTAGGTCCGCAGAGCTGGATGTACATCCGGACCCGACACCTTTAAAATCTTGGAACTGCCCACCTCTAGTGGGAGTGGAAAAACATCTGTCTGAAGCAATTGTAACTAGGTTCTTGGTAACACACCAGTAGAAGCAGAGATTTGATTTCTCCTCATGATCTACGAAGTTCAAAGACTGAAAATGGGTAGATTAGTCAATACTTAATAATGTTTTGTAATAACTTCTAGTGTAATTTTCTGAGCAATTTGAAATATCAAAAAAAAAAAAAAAATAATAATAATATAAATAAAAAATAAAAAATAAATAAATAAATAAAAATCCATGTAGTTATTAAAGCAAAATTTCCATAGATATGATAGTTATGATCCTAGTGGTTCACACATGATGCTTCCACATGGGTATCATGTGTAATATAGTTGTACTTGCAATCATAAATTAGAGTGATAAAATTTAAGATGAATTCTAAGTATGTTTATATGTTGGAATTCAAGCAAATGTTGCATATGAAAGTTGATTGCTCTGGTGGATTTTTGATGGTATTAATGTAATATGCCCCAAATGTCATTAACTTGTTCCATTCATTTCTGTTTTTAGGTGCGGAATTACTTTTTCTTTAAAGGTGATCAGAGCCTTTCTAACATAGACTGGTCAACTTTCGGCTCAAAACCATTAACAGTTGATTCTTATATTCAAATGTTCAACTCCTTATTTAGGGAAATTATTTGTACTATTAATTTGAATCTGAAGAATTATTTGGAACAACTACCACCTTGTATGAAGAGAATAGGATATCCTGGAAGTGTCCAGAAGTCATGGCTCATTGCATGTAGGTACTAGTAATTATGTATCTTAGTATTGTAATTTTGTGATAGTATTTATATTAGAAAATGGCCTTAGTCTCAGCAGCAGTGGAGCAGAAAGAGGTGACGTGAGGTGACATTTATATGGAAATGAAGGTTAAAAATTACCCACTGCTTGCCAAAGTTGAAGGGAGGAGGGCAGCAGCAACACTCGGAGTGTTTTTTTGGTGCTGCTGCCTTCCTCCTTTTAACATTGGTGAGTTGCTAATTTTTTTTTGTCTTTCCTTTCTTTACATTTAAAAACAGACATAACTTATGTTAAAATTCTTCTTCTTCAGTGCCCATTTTAAAATACTCATTCTCTATGCTGTATCTGTCTAATACCCGCACTACTTTTTTTGATTTTGGCTTCTCACTATTTAACCTCTTGTCCTACAATTTTAGATTCAACAGCGTGATCCCAAAACATAAACAGAACTGCCAAGCCTTCAAACCATTCCATGGCTCGGCAAATCTGTCTTAAGTTGTACTAATCGCACACGACTTACATGGGGTGAAAAATATTAGAAAAATATTGTTTAAAAATTTAATTAATAAATTGTAAAAATAAAAGTGAAAAATTAAAAACAAATAAATGATTAAAAGTAAATGACAAATTAAACAGCAAACAGTATAGGTTAATAACTGCAGTAAATATATCACAGAAGGTTTATTAGCTTGAAATAAAGAATAAAACAATAACATTTAAGTTCAGTTTCTGAATAAATTCACATTGCACACAATATTAATCTTCAATCAACATTCAACTTGTATGTAGAGGAAGCAATAAAGGAAGAAAAAAATTTAAATATGGGAAAAGCATTCAAGGAGAAAAAAATCAATATGATTTATTGATGATCAGTTAGCAGAACAGACCGAGGATATTGAGAAGTTACCGAATGGCATGAACAAAATACTGAAGGAAGATTTTGGATTAAATATAAAGCAAAGCTAGACAAAAGTGATGAAACACATCAGAAGTAATAGTAATAATAGTAGATTAAATATAAAAATATAACGCATTACTAGAGTGAACTAGTTTGGCAGTAAAATTACAATTGATGGCCGAAGCAGAAATGATGTTAAAAGCAGGCTAGCACTAGTGAAAAGAATCTTTTAGTACCAAATATTGATCGAGGACTCTGTAAAACTCTTTCCTTTTATTAATCTGCAAGTCTTATTAATTGCTTACAGATCGTGGTGCTATTAAAAGAGTAGTGAGTGTTATATGATCGGCGGCTGCATTCAATAGAAACTTCAGGCAATTTCAGTTTTCTGATACTCAGAAGAATCAACAGTAACAGAAATGGTTTTCAAAACTAATAAACTTATACAAATAAATTTTCATAATAGTTCAGTTTTCTGATACTCAGAAGAATCAACAGTAACAGAAATGGTTTTCAAAACTAATAAACTTATACAAATAAATTTTCATAATAGTCTGAGACTCTTATATTTCATTTCTTTTCCAAACCGATATTATTGTAAGGTATAAATAATTTTTCTCGCTAATAGTAATCATAAGAAATTAGCTGATAACTTAAAGATTTTAAAGCAATTTAGTGTACAAAAACTTAGCTAGTGATGAAAAATCACAGTTTTTGTGAGTTGCACTAGCTGATTGAATCTTGGACCAAATGTTGTCCATTCAATGTACTGTAATGAGAGCAGAGAACTTTCATCCATTCTAATATATTAACATTATTTTAAGTGTTACTGCTAATAACTGTAAAGAATAACACTTTGTTAATTCATATCATCAACAGGTGTCACTGCATAGCACTAAACTTCAATCTATTCCATGATGTTCCTCTAACTGTAACACATTCGTTTGCTACTGCAATATTCCTATTTTTCCTTATCCATAATTTTCATTTTCTCCCCATTCTCTGGAATCTAAATTTTCCTTTATCTTATATTAACCAAAATATTGTGAGGTTTGTTTGTGTTTATCTGGTCCTTCTACCTTCATCTGTCATAAATGAAGGGTTGTTTTAATTATTCTATCTTATCTATAGTATTAAGATAGGATAGGGAAAATAAACAGTTACCCGTCACTTACCACAGATGAAGGCAGGAGGGCGAGACACGTAAAAACACAAAAACAAAAGAATTACACAATATTTCGACTTTAGTCTTACTCATGTAGGAGGCGAGACATATGGCAGGGGGAAAGATGTGGTCACATCCGAGCCCGCCCCATTCATTCCCAATTAGTATATATTTGGTGGCCATAATGTGCAAATATTCTTGAATAATGTCGTCTAAAAATCGTGTGCACAAGTTTTCATGCTGAACGAACATTTCATTCAAAAGTTGTTCGTTCACATTACGGAGGATCCATATTGAAACACATATTAATATGGAAAATTTAGCAGTGGTCCAATAATGGCATACCAAGAATTGTCCATTAGGTGTGCAGTTTGGTACACACATTCCTTAGGCAATAATATTTTAGAAAATATTTGTATCAAATGTGAGAATTATCACACCATTAGTCTAACATCACATGCTTCAAAAATACTGACCAGAATAATATACAGAAGGATGGAAAGGATAGTAGAAGAGATAGTAGGTGAAGATCAGTTTGGGTTTAGGAAAAATCGCGGTACAAGGCAAGCAATTCTGTGTTTAACATAAACACTTGAAGGGAGGATCAAGAAAAAAAAGATACTTTTACGGTGTTTGTTGATTTAGAAAAAGCTTTTGATAATGTTAGGTGGGACAAGATGTTCAAAATTTTAAAGGAGTCAGGTCTAAAGTATGGAGATAGAAGAATACTCTATAAACTATTTAAGAATCAAGTGGCTATAATAAAAGTAGAGAATTACGAGAGACATGCATCAGTTAAAAAGGGTGTGAGACAAGGTTATAGTCTATCCCCGTTAATATTCATCTTGTATGTAGAAGAAGCAATAAAGAAAGTCAAAGAAAAATTTCCATGTGGCATAAGTTTTCAGGGAGGAAAAATCAGTATGCTGAGATTTGCTGATGACATTGTCCTTTTAGCAGAGAGGGCTGAGGATATTGAGAAGTTAATGAATAGTATGAACAAAATACTGAAGGGAGATTTTGGACTGAATATAAATCAAAGCAAGACAAAAGTGATGAAATGTAGCAGAAATGATACCAATACTAGCAGATTAAATATAAAAATAGGATCGGATGCAATAGGAGAAGTAAGTGAATTCTGTTACTTGGGAAGCAAAATTACAACTGTTGGCCGAAGCAGGAATGATGTTAAAAGCAGAATAGCACTAGCAAAAAGAGCCTTCATGAAAAAGAGAAACCTTTTAGTTTCAAATATTGATCTAGGAATTAGAAAAAACTTTTTAAAACTCTTTGTGTGGAGCACAGTACTTTATGGTAGCGAAACATGGACTTTAGGAATACCGGAAATAAAATAAAATTGAAACATTTGAAATGTGGTGCTACAGAAGAATGCTGAAAATTAAATGGACAGACAAAGTAAGAAATGAACGAGTTTTGGAAATGATGGGTGAGAAAAGAAGTTTGTGGAAGAAGCTTACAGAAAGAAGAGACAGGCTGGTAGGTCATATTTTGAGACATGCTGGATTGGTTAATTTGTTAGTGGAGGGAACAATCTAAGGTAAGAACTGTAAAGGAAGACAGAGATTAGAATATATGAAGCAGATAATTGAGGATTTGGGTTATAAGGGGTATATAGAATGAAGAGGTTAACACAGGATAGGAAGGGATAGAGGATTGCATCAAACCAGTCAAAAGACTGACGACAGCAAAAAAAAAAAAAAAAAAAAAAAAAACAATAATGCCACAAATACACACTAATGAAGTTCCCCCCCCCCCCCCCCCCTTGCTTGTGGCATTGTTTCCAAATACCTAGTTTGGTTGATTTGGAGCTGGGACCAGAATGAAAAAACACACACTTTGTTTTAGCATATGGCACAAAGAACTTAGTTTTCATTGATAACTTAAGATTGCTTGATTTTTGGTTGGCAATGTCTTGGTCGTTAGGACCAGAATTAAAAATGCTTGTGGCAATCATTGTTTGGAAGTATATATGTTGATATAGTATTCATAAAAAAATTTGGCCACTGCCATTAAATTCATTGTAACAGCATAGGAATATCTTCATATGGTACGACGAAAACTTGACCGCGATTTTACATTGAGTGCTGTGGATGTTATTGTTGGTGTCAAAGATGTTTAGAAATGGCTGCCAACTGTACAGCCGATGCTGTCACATTAGGTGAATTTCGAGTGATGATATATCTAAGGTACGTTTATTTTTGCTTTGATACGAACTTTTTCTTGAAAGATTTGTCCTCAGAAAAGAGGATAATTTCTGATCAAAGGACTTTTCGGTACACTCTTATTGTGCTGATAATTTTTCACTTAGCTTTAATTTCTTATACTTCTTAATTATATTAACATGGAAAAGAAAGGGGAAAAAACACCTAACATTCACCAAAGTTGAAGGGAGGAGGGCAGCAGCAACACAAACAACACACAAACAAACAAAAAATACAATATTTTGGGTGAAAAACCCTTTTTCAAGTTAGAGGTGCTTGCGCAGGACTTTCATGGCTGCGTTGAACGTAAGTCTTGTGCAAGCCCAGTCACCTACGTCTATCTTGAAAGAGGGGTTTTCACCCGAAATATTGTATTTTTTGTTTGTTTGTGTGTTGTTTTGTGTTGCTGCTGCCCTACTCCCTTCAGCTTTGATGAGTTTTGCGTGTATTTTCCCCTTTCTTTTCCGTGTAATTATGGCCTTGCAGCATTTCTTTCCTTTCATTGTTACCTATATCTCAATTATATTATGTTGAAATGTAAGTTAAAACACACACGCATACAAACAAAAACTTACGGACAATGGTATGAACCAAACCTAAGGTAATAACTAAAAGAGATAAAGTTTTCCGATGAAATTTACATTTTTTTTGCTTCTCCACATTAATATTTGATAGCAGAATGAAAAGGATAAACTATTTCTACACACACCAACGTCCATGTGTGTGAAGCAATAGGCAAATACTTGTTTACAATATTTCTGTAATATTTGTACTCCTACTTGCCAGTGTGGGTGCAAACATTAAGGCGCCACCACACTGGATCAGGGAGATACAACAGGGCCAGGTTCAAGTCCTGGACCCATGGACTGGCCATGCAGATTGCCATTTTATGCAGTTTTCTGCAGTCATTAAATGCTGTAACAGTCCCCAATCTCCACCTCATAAACTACACATTACGCAAAAAAAAAAAAAAAAAAATATATATATACTTATCAAACAGAGAACACTGACAGACGGCAACATATCTGCTTCCCCATAAGATGACTATAGGTCTAACTGACAAATATACTTTCAAAATAATTCTCTTTTAAATACTAAAAAAAGCATTTTCACCTGTTCACACCCTATATTAATTCTTTTTGTTTAACAGCAACTGAAACATTTCTTTTAAGTAAATAAATGTGTCGGCTCCATACAATTGCTTTTGCTTTCATTTATACTCAACAAATTACTTTCAGCATGCTGCTTCTAATGTTTTAATTATTTTATATTTCTTCCACCAGCATTAATATACATTTGCAGATAGTCATTCATCACTTACTTTATTCTGATTTTTATGATGTCAAAAATAGTTTTCATTCTTGCGAATGATATTAAGCTCTTCTTCCACTGTCCTTCAAAGATTCTCTGTCACTGCACTAAGCTTGCAGTACAATGATAATGAAACTGTTAACTCTTTGAAAGAAGACTATTTGTAACATTCTTACATTAAATTAATAGACTCATATCTTTTACCTTACACTATATCATAATATTTCTTCTATCCTGAATTGAATTTTAAATTTGATTTACCGAATGTGGTATGTGGGTGGTAACATACTGGCTTTGCACTCGAGAGGACACAGGTTCAAATCCTCGTCTGGCCATCCAGATTTGGGTTTTCATTGGTTTCCCCAAATCACTCCAGATGAATGCAAGGATGTCTTCTTTAAAGGCCTTCCTGTCCCACAGCCCTTTATTGTTGATGAGCCAAAGCAAAATGTACATTTGACTTGAATTTCAGTCCTTTAAATTTGCATATTATTAATTCAATCAAAAGATTCCATGCCTAAATGAACAGAACTAGCCAAATTGACTTTGTTCATAATTGTTATAATAGATGATACTCAGTCAATCCCACAGCTTTAAACGTGTTTACAGGTTACCAATGTATTTTAAATCCAACACTATTATTCCCTCCGTGCTATTCTGGCCTAAACATTACAACTGATAACATACTTTTAACATTCTGTTGTGACGCGTTCTGATTTGGGCCTTGACTGATGCTTGATGGACCTCTCTGTAGCCTATGACGCACACAGTCTCAGGAATGTGGAACAGTACATACACTTATTAGTAATATCAATAATATTAACAGCAATTGATAACAAGTTAGCTATCTAACAATCCATTAGTATAATCAATATTCACTTCAATCTGCAAATACAATCCCACGTCAGTTACTACATATGTGGACCAGTGCATATACTGTACTTATTAACAATATCGATAATATTACCAGCAAATAATAACCAGTTAATTCCTTACAGACCCATTAGTTAGCATAATAAATTTCAATTTTAATCTGCAAATACAGATTATCTCATGTTACTAACTATATATGTGGAACAATACATATATTTATTAACAATATCAATAATATTAACAACAACTGATAGCCAGTCAATTACTTAAAAACTTATTAGTATGATAAATTTTGACTGTAAATTGTAAATGTATGTTATCGCTTGTTAGTAAATATATATGAATGCAATTTGCAGACAAGGTAATTACTGCATTTGTCAACAGTTTCTATAGAAAGAAAAGCCACCAATCACACAGCTTTAAAAGTGTTTACAGATTACTAATGTATTTTAAATCCAACACTATTACTCCCTCCATGCTATTATGGCCTAAACACTCCAACGCTGCCCCCAATGCTGCTTCACAACAAAGAGTCATGTCCATACCACCAAAATCTTTGGGATTCAGTTTCAAGATAAATTTCTTGGTGTCAAGATGCCCAAGAATTTCACACTTGTAGGAATGTAAGTAGCACTTCTTTTGCTTGGTCAATTAAGAATGCAGGAGAAAAAATAAATGCTATGGTAACTGTTTAAGGAGAAAAATATGCATGCCTATAATCTACGGGATACTTTCAAATCTGGAGACGGGATTAGATTTAAAAATTTTTTAATGTTGGCTCCAACTGATTTTAAATGACTTTTTGGAATAGTTGGCCACCGGATTTCCAAACTGATTGCAGACAACCTATTTCTCCTGATACTGAGTTAGCTGTCCCATTTTGATTCTTTGCAAGTGGAGATTCCTACAAAAGCCTGTGTATACCTTCAAAATTTCGAAGCATGCTTTGTACACTGTGTGAGGCTATCATTTTTTTGTGCATAAAAGACATTAAAGTAAGCAAAAAAAATTTACGTAGCAAAAGTTATATAGCTCAAGTAAAATACAAACTGAAAAAAAACATGTAACATCTGTAGCCGTTTATTGTCCAAGAAATTTTTAAAATACAGTTGCATGGGATAACTTCATTCTATGGCAGGGTCCTGACTATCATAACTCAGTAAAGAAACTGTATGTCCCAATGCTCATGAGTTTGAGGCGTTCTGCATAGGAAGAAGGAATCATTGTTGTGGTTGCTGAACTGAGGGAATGGAATCTGAAATCAGGCCCAATGTCTAGAGAAAATGGACCAAGGATATAAGTAGAGCACCCTGCGAGCTGGAGGATGCGGTATGGCAGAGACAGTATGAAGCCAGTACACATACAAGTTGGACAGCTAAAAGAATGAAGAGGTGTCCTATTTCTGATGAACTTGATGTAGATAATAACTAAAAATATCAGTGGTTTAGGATGTTGAAGAATATAAAACAAACATTTCTTTTGAAGATACTACTCGGTAGATAACCTGACAGATGGTGACAGTAAATACAGTACTATATTTTTGTTTTTTTTTAATCGATTCTTTTGATGTGTGAAGTATTTGCAACTAGCTATTAACATTCCATCATATATCTCAAAGTCTCTTTTCTGTTATTTGAAGAGTGTGAGATATATTTCTATTGCTAAATTTAAAACTGGAAGATTTATATCTTAAAATAGGTATAATCTTGTTACGTTTCTACTGAGCGATTGGGTCTGGCATTCAGAAAGACATGGCTTCAAATCCCTGTTCAGCCATCTGGATTTTGATTTTCCATGTTTCCTTAAATACACCAGGCAAAATCCAGTTTGGTTCCTTCAAAAAGACCATGGCTGAATTCTGTTCATTGTCCCTAGTTCTCTCCTGCCTCTAATGATCTTGATGTCAATAAGGCACAAAACCATAAGCGAACAAAAGGGATTTCTTAAAAACAATTAGCTTAGTGGCATATATAATATAATTTGTTTCATACTGTTTAGTTTGAGATATTAAATTTGTCATTTATATATAAAAGTATGGAACAATGGGAAATATAAACCCATCACTTGCTCCTTGACATTCTCACATCATGAGTAACATTAAAATTCTGTTAGGCAATGAAAATGAAGAAGGATGGGGAAAATAGACCTATGGCTTATCACAGATGAAGGAAAGTACAAGTTCATTTTCCCTATTCTTCCTTAACTTTTTAAACTGTTCTATATTAAGTGTGTTGGCTTTAGTATGTTCACCATGGCCGTCTGGTCTCACCTGGGTTATTTCGATTATGTAAAAGAATTTCATCCCCATTATTATCATAATCATTTACATATTAACACTTTATACCAACGCAGATTCAAATTCATCTTCTCAAAAAAAAATAAAAAAAATAAAAAAAGAGTCTATTAGTTCAAATTGTTTTATATCACTTTGAAACAGTTTAAGTGGTATAGAATTGTGTAGTTCTAGGACACTCATTGTTTTGTACATATAATTTGAAATTGTGTTTTATTATCAGTCTCTTTTATACCACCAAACTTTATCATCTGCTGTTCACAGTTTTTATTTTGCTGCTAGAAACTGCTAAAAACTTCTCTTTACTCTACAGTATTGTATGATATTTATTGTGTAACAACTTTAGTTATCAGTTTGTTTGTATGCACCATGTTAGTTGGATATGTTGATCACTCCTATTCCACTGAGAGATGCTGTGATTATTTATATATTTTGTTCATTTTATATCACTTGAAATTTTTTTATTTTGCAGTGAATACAAAAAATTCGTGGCCAAATGTTTTAGGCATACTTTCCTATTTAGTCGATCTGAATAACACATTGGATGAAAGTGTAATGTGTGATACGGTTTCTGAAGATCCTATCATCACTGAAATTGAATCTGTAAGTAATCATAAATGCTGATCATTCTCTAGGAGTCTCATCAAAATGTACCAATAACTCTTAGTTAATACAGTTTCAGTATATAATTAAGTTCTCATACCTTTCAGTTATTTATCCCATGCAAAACTTTTCAAACAGGCAGATCTGAATTACTGAAAATATTATTTCTCTGAGTTGCATTTAACACAGTATCATTTTTTCTTGATTTAACAGAAGAAGAAATGGTTGAAGGATGGAAAATTGTACAGATTTACTGATATGTGAGGGGAAGAAAATATGATTTGAGACTGAGAATTTAGGAATACAGTGGTACCTCAACATACGAGTTTAATTCATTCCGTAACCTTGCTCGTATGTCAAATTGCTCGTATCTCAAAGCAATTTTCCCCAATGAAAATAATTGAAATGCCATTAATCCGTTCCAGCTCCCAAAAAACCACCTCAGTTGTTTTTGTTAAGTATTTTTGAATAAGAAAAATGTACATATTTACAAGAAGAAACATTTATTTATAAATAACAAATACATATTCTATAAAAACATATTTAAAAAAAGTGAAGTGCTTATGGAAGTGCTTAATTTTCATCACTGGTCTTCGCTCTATTAGTCACGTTTGCTCATTTTCACCTGCAGATCGTTTAAAAAAACTGTCCAAGGAGGTTTGTTTCTTCCTCCCTTTCAGGATATTGCAGAAATGAGTTAGGCAAGTTTAGTTGAACAACTCCGATGAACTACCAGTTCTGCACTTTTTCGGGGTGATTTTTATCCACGAACTCTACAACTTTCTCCCACATTCCCAAGATCTCCTTTATATCTCTTGTAGAGACAACCTCCTCCATCTCTGGCTCTTCTTCAAAACTAATTTTTTCGTTGAACTACCGTATGCTGCTGCGAATGAAGGTCGTGTAACTTCTCCGTTGTCAGCTCCTGAAATTGTTCCTCGACGAGTTCGTTCACATCTCTCTCATCCACCTCCTGACCCATGGATTTTCCCAGAGAAACAATCTCCTCTACCACTGACACTGGCCTTCGAAGGCCCTCTCAGCTACAGCCTCAGGCCACAGCTTCTTCCATGCAGAAGTTAAGGTCCTCGTTGTAACACCCAGCCAGGCCTGATCAATACATCTTAGGCATATCACAATGTTAAAGTGGTCCTTCCAGAACTCTCGAATGGTAAGGTTTGTGTTCTCGTCACCTCAAAGCAGTATTTGAATAGCATCCATGGGGAAAAAAATCCAATTCACTATGGAAGTTGAAGAGGACCAACAGCTTCGTTCTATGGATGTTGTTGTAAAAAGAAAGGAGGATAGTTCCCTGGGTTATGGGGTATATCAAAAGCCGACGTACCCAAACCACTATTTTCATGCTGACACCCACCACCATCCGGCAGTAACACATGGTATTTTAAAAACTTTGACCATTCAGGTAGTGACAAAGCAAGCATAAATGCTGAGAAATGGTTTTTAAAGGATACTTTTCTTGCTAAAGGCTACCCCCCAGATATTGGCAGCAATCGCATTGCAGCACTAGGCACTCAAGTATCACCTCCTGCCTCACCACTGACAGTACAGATCAGCAGATCAACTGACGGGTCAGTTGCAGTATTACCATACATCAAGGGTGTGACGGATAAGATTGGTCGCCTTCTAGAAAAGAAAAACATGCGTCCTGTATACAGGGCATCCAGGAAGATTTTGGACGTACTGGTAAAAATAAAAGACAAGAGGGAGAACTTACAGACACCAGGTATGCACCAAATACCCTGCAACTGTGGCCAGGGGTATATTGGTGAAACGGGATGCACTGTGAAGGAAAGATTAAATGAACACATAAGGCATTTTAAAAAACATCAGAAAATCAGCTGTAACTTAATTATCAGCTGATTGTGGGCATTTTATTTTATTTGACGAGACCAGCGTAATAGCTGATGAAATCAGATGGTGGCCCAGGTGAGTGAGAAATACAAAAAGCACCTAACAACATGAATGCTGATAGTGACCTTGTGAGGTCCCCACTCACCAGTCATTACTGAGTTATATTATTGCATTATAAATAAATTTATATTTTATTTATAGTATAGGTCTTCCAGCATAGTAGTTTGTGTAGAACGGGGTAATTATAAGTTAGTTTAGTAATTTCATGTTGCGAGAGTTGGCAGTACTGTATGGTTGTGTTGGCGCGGAAGGAACAAGCCAATATGGCGAGAGAGACTAGCATAGGGTGAACATGTGGAGAAACTGATTTCGGCTAGCGTCAGAATATTGTTTCAGTGAATTTTTGAGTGTAATAAATTGTGAACTATAGTAAAAGTGTGGCGAAAGTTATTTACATATCGCAAATTGAGAAATGATTGAGTGTTTAGTAATAAAAGTACTTTATATTAATACAAATGGCGAGGTGATAGCAACTACCGTAAAAAGGCATATTAGGGCCAAGTGCCAGTAAAGCGGGCTATCAATCTTTCTTGTCACAGTCTAAATTATGGATAAGGAGGACCTCGCAACCTACAACTTGACCCTATTTGGTCACACAGGCTGAGAAGTAGCAAGGTGAATGGCCCTATCCAACAACCTTCGCTAGGCACGGTAATAACCATGACATCATCGTGGATGGTTAGCTCACGTGCATTCCCACTGCTATACATAGGTGACAGCGGCAACAAATGCAGCAGTCCTCTGATGAAGGTCACAGCACAATGGTTGAAACGTTAAGTTCAACATATCGATGAGGCTCCACCCTGAGGACCAAGATAATACGATGACCGCGGAAACCTGCGCAATTATTTGAACTTCATTTATTGTTTAAATATGTGTCAAATCAGGGTTGTTCTTGCAAGTGGTCGAGGTAGTTATGAAACTGGGCCATGGGAACTGTTCTTTTTAGATAACTTATATTCCTAAATTCTCAGTATCAAATCATATTTTCTTCCCCTCCCCTATCAGTAAATCTGTATAATTTTCCATCGTTCAACCATTTCTTCTTTTGTTAAATCATGAAAAAATGATACTGTGTTAAATACAACTCAGAGAAATAATATTTTCAGTAATTCAGATCTGCCTGTTTGAAAAGTTCAACAAATTGTTGTGGCTCCATCTGGAGAAACAAGATAATAATAAATGTAGTTGTTGGCTGGCTGGACATTATTGTTAAAGATTCTATAATCAGTACTTGTAGTGAACATTTTACTTATACTTTTCTTATTGACTTTTCAAATAAGATAGAAAGAGAAATATAACTGAAGATGGTGAGTCAGTTGGTGTGATGGAGTTGGAGGGGAAGAGTAAGAAAGCATCTCAGAGGTATGAATGTAGAAGAAACGTGCTGTGATTCACAAAATAATGATTCTGTCTACGCGCTATTGTCCTTCCCAGTGATTTAAAAGATGTTGTGATTTTGCAGCAACGTTCTATGGGAAACCCAATTTCTAGTCCAATTCGTTGTGAAAAAGCTCAAATCTTAGATCAAAAACTTGGTTGTTAATCCTTTAAAGCAATGGTTAAGAAATTTTAAATCTAAACACGGTGTTCGTGAATTCGATTTAAGTGTCGAGAAGTTATCAGCAGACTCCAAAGCTGCAAACATTTTATTGAAAAATTTAAAGTTGTAGCAGACTCCTAAGATCCTGAGTATTTGTACAACACCGATGAAACCGGTCTTGTTTGGAAATATCTGCCTAAAACCACTTTAGGGTCTAAAAGGGAGTGTAGTGCTCCGGTTAGTAAAGACCTTGTTAAGGTGCTTTACTGTGAAAACTCTGCGAAAAGCCATAAAATACCTCTTCTGTTGATAGGGAAGTCAAAAAGTCAAAGAGCGTTTAAAAATGTGAGAAAGCTTCCCGTTTGATAAAAACCAACCCAAAGCTTGGATGACTTCCCCATTGTTTACCGAATGGTACGATGAAATTTTCTTCCCTGAAGTGAAAAGCGCCGAAAATCTTTTGGAAAGAATGCAGTAAAGTACTTTTGGTTGTTGACAATGCACCAACTCATCCCACTGAATAATTGTTGGAAAGGGGGAATGGTCAGTTTAAAACAATCTTTTTACTGCCAAATGTTACAAGCTTGTTGCAACCAATGGTGCAGTATGTTATCGAAACCATGAAGCTGCATTACAGAAGGCAACTCTTAGGGAAACTTTTGGTGGAGGAGTGTGTTGGCTAACCACAAAAAAATAAATATCAAAGATTGCGCTGAAGCTTGGAGCCTGGTTAAGGCAATCACATTAAGACGTGCGTGGAACAAGTTGAAAGGTATACCAAGGAGGAAAAGGAGAGAAATGAAAAAGAAGCTCAAGCAAAGGAAAGGTAAGAGACAGGAGAAGATGGGGATGACGTGTCACTTGAGGAATTCAGAAACATTCTTTTGAAAATTCCTGGATTTAGTTAGTGCTGAAGATATGGGATAGTGGCTGGTGTGTGATTCCAGACCATGGGAATGAAATTCTAAATGATGATGAACTTATTGAAAGTGTGAGAGAAGAAAGTGTTGAGGAAGAAGATGAACTTAATGTCGAAGTTGAAGCAGACACTGGACCATCAGCTAGTCAAGCATTTGCCGGAATTCAAACTGTGATGAAATGGATGGAGCATCAGCCCAAGTGCGACCACCTGCAACTTCTCACTCTCAAGTGGATGCACATCTTGGCTGCATGAAAACAGATGAATAAAGTCAAACAGCTTACGTTGACCAAGATGTTCAGCAAGCAATGACTAATATTTACAGTATCGTACATACATGCTGTACTAATGTACAGCATTTGTAAGTAAACTTAATATATTAAGGGTGTTGCCTTTTCATTTAATTAATTAAAAGCCCTGTTTCTTTAAAAATAGTTGTTTTCTCCCTTTTTCAACATAAGTATAGTAATTAAATAAAATAGATTCTTTTCTGGAAAAATCCAATTATCCGCATTTTTGATTATCTGAATGGGATCTGGTCCCAATTGTTTCAGATAATTGGAGTTCTACTGTAGTACTTCAGGTAACATGAATGCTACCTCTTATAACGTTAATTGTATTTGGTTGTTTTGTAGGTATTGCATGTTCAATGCAAATTCAGTAACTGCTTTTTTTTAAATTTTACTTTTTTTTCAAAACAATTTCATAATCTAAAAATTGTTTCAGAAGGTATATATCAGAAGTATCTATAGACATTGCATCTGATCATTTCAATTCTTTTTTAATTAATAAGATTTTACCCATACAGCTGAAGTTCCAGTATATGTTTGATTTTTATGAAGCTTGGAATGATGACAATGAAAAAATGATCAAAGACATTGATGACAACTTTGAGAGATCTGTTAGTAAGTATCAGACTGCACGTTCAAGAAAAATGAATATATTTTTTAGCTGTGAATACCACTTTATGCCTTAGATGAGATTTTAACTCTCACAATATTAATGTTTCAACAAAGAGTTGGATTGATTATCATAAATTGTGTAATAACTTATGAAGTAGCATCCTAAACATTTTAACATCTGACAATTTTTATTATTATTATTAGTGTAATTGTTATGCTGATTTCGGAATGGTCTACTACTCACATAAAATTACCACCTTATAATTTATTGTTATCCTTGTTTGTGATGGAAGTTAAAGCTAAATACAAAAACAGCTTTGAATAAAGAGTGTACAAAAGTAATTTTACTATTTTTTTTTTAAAAAAGTAAGGAAAATAATTTTTAGGAAGTTAGTAATCAAAGGAAAATTGACAAATGCAATGTGAAAATAAACAAGAATTGGTTTAATAAATGCTCTCACTCGTTGCCTTTTGAATGTGCTTCATTTCCTTTGCAACATGAATAATGGGTACATCCAAAACATAGTATTCTGTTTCTGTGTTTTTCTTATTTCTGTGTCCTGACTTAGACCTGCATCTAGCTTTGGTAAATGATATATTTACTTTCTCTCGCCTCATTTGTTTACACATTACGTAATGTCGGGTATAGAACTCTAAATACCATCTTCCACACACCATAAGTAGTAAATCTTTTTCCTCTGGAAGGAGAATCATAAATTTCTTCTTCTCTCCCTCCCCTCCTTGAGATCCTATGGCTGATTCCTGCATCTCAGTCTCCACAATTGTCTATTGTGGGCTTTCTTCAGTTCTATATTTTGTTGTTTCACTGATCGCTCCACACCTTGCAACTATCCAAGTGGTAGTCTGCCTCATCTTCTCTGGTTTGTTGGTTGGTAATTAAAGATTATTTTTCATATTCTTTCTTTGTTCATTCCTATTAGATGCCTGAACCACAATAGTTGTTCCCTTTCAATGTTCTGGAATATTGTACCTTTGATGTCAGTCTGCTCTGTAATCTGTTCATTCTGCACATGTTCTAATTTAGACACCTGTAAAGCTCTTCGAAGGCAATCGATCTCCACTGCTTCTATCTTCTTGCAGCTATTCCCTGTAACTGTCCAGCATTCTGCTCCCTTAAGTGGTAATTGGTTCTAGAATGGCTCTGTATGTACTGAGTTTTGTTTTCAGGTCAATCAGACCATGGAAGGGGATTTAATTTTTATATGGCAGACATCCCTTGGTTTAGTCAATGTCTAATATCCTCTTCACATGTTCCATTATTACTATTATTGTTCCACAGATGTTTAAACCTTTCATATGTACTTATTGTTACACTATCTGATATTTTCACAGATAATGCCTTTTCTCCAACAACCAGCTATTCTATCTTTGTGGTGTTAATTTTTAGTTCACATTTATCATACTCTACTAACTTCCTGAGCATGTACACTAGATCCTTTCCCTGCTTCCTCTATCTAGTTATCTGCAAATAATAAATTATGTACACAGGCTCCATTCATTGGTATCCCCATTCTTAATTATTTTCTTATCCAGTTCTCTAGAGCAATGGTTTTCAACCTTATTTAATACGGGCCCCTTTACAAGTAAAAACCCCACCATGTCTGAAAAAAAAACTTTAAGGACCCCCGCCCCCTCTCCCAGGTCTGTAATAAAACTATGCCAGTGATTTAAAAAATGACTTAATTTTGTTTCTATTGAATCTGTTCTTTCTGATTAAGAAATCAAACATTTTGCAAGCTAGTTGCAGGTAGTGATATGTTCTTTGCCACGGTGGCAGTGCGAGTGACAAGAAGGTGGGGTCAGTGACCACATAGGAACAGTTCTCCCTCCCCCCCTCTCCCCGTTCATTGCAACCAGTTGTCCGAGTACGCCAGCAAGTACAGACTAGCTTTGTTGGGAGCGAGGATCAAATGGAGTTCTCCAAAGATCTGTTCAGCCCTCCACGTCTGCTAAAAGTGGCAGTGGCAGAAGCAAATCAAAGTTGAAAAAAACATCGACTTTATGACGACAATTACCTGAAATATAGTAAAAGGAAGAGAAATAGGCTCCAATTAGAAAATGGTTTGGTTATTTGCATCTAAAAAATACAACCAAATTTCAATAATTTATTTAAAAAATAAACAGGCACAGCTGGGCCATAGCTAGAGTTGAATTTAAGGTAGGGCATTGTGGTTACAGGTAGGGCGGAAGTTAAAATTTTACTTGATCTAATCTGGTGAATCGATTTTTATCGTACTTGTGATTGTGAGTGAGTGAGGTAGTACTTAATTGTCAGGAGGGGTGATAGATAGATAAGAGCAAAAGATTCATTTATCCGGGTTTATATTATTTCCACAAACATATTATACACAATATAATAATAAAAATTCCTTCCTTAAAACAGCTGAATTCTTCGATTTTCCATAATATTAAAAATGCAAAGGATATCATTCAGATCAACTAACTTCGTTCTTGTCTTTTAAAGACCAGAAATACCATGCCTGCCATTCTTTCATGACTCATTGACAGCCTCTGAGGCCTGTCGATTGCAAAGTTGAAAACGTAGATTCGCACACAGCAGTACTACATCCTATGGTCGCCACAGTTGCAAAAAGTTCATATGTATCTTTGAATGCCTCTCGCTGCCTGTACAAACTTGCATTGTGTTTTCTGTTTTATCTTCACGATGACTCAAATAAGCTTTGACCAGGTAGCTTCTTCCCTTGATGGAATTGTTAGACCTGAAAAATCAGTTGAAACTGAAAAATATAATTTATTTACTACATAGAAACTTCACAGGTTACATTCAAAAAAGAAAAGAATAAAATAACTTAAATATCTATCTACTACATAGTAACCGCTTACAAAACCTAAAAACCTAAAAATCACAAAAAAAGATGGTGCCCTGTGGCAAGGTATAAAGAACGCTGATTACAATCTAAATTGAATTGGCAATGAAATTTTCTGTGTGAGGAATGAGCTCTTTTGTCATCAGTAGCATCGACTGATTTGGGGGTAAGATGTTTAACAATTATCTTTGTACATGGACCAAAAGTTTCAACACAAGTGGCATAAAAATATATTCAAAGTTAAAATTGTGAATTGGACATAAATAAATAACACTAAAATTTTACAAGCAGTGACACAGGTTTGTTTATTTTCCCACAATTACCTAAATTTTTCAATGGTACCATTTTGTCTACATCCAAGGCTCGCTAATGAATTTAGTAGATCGCCGTCGTCAGAAAATCTTCTTTGTAACTCGGCAATTAGTATGTCCAATGTTTCATAATTATTAGGTTTAAATGGCTGAGCCCCCTGGTCTTCTATATTTTGTCGGAAGGGCCATCCATCATCAAGTAATCATCCATCCGATTTGATATTTTTGATTTGCCTCTTAAGCCTCTTTTGGATCTGGGTCCTATTTTCAGAATTGCCACTTGTCAGAAACTTAGCTTCTTCCAAAATTTGATGATATATTTCATCTGATCTCAGTTTTTTCATTTTGGACACACTTTACAATTGTCAAGGCATCTTTGAATCCTGCGCTTTGGGCTTGTATAGCTGCGTCTGCAGGCTGAAGCATGGATAAGATTTTTTTGGCCACAATCATGGCAATTTCGAAATCCAAGTTGACCAAGACTTTTAATGCCGACACTCTTAGCAACATCGTCACCATTAAATCTGTCATTTTTAATTTCATATAAAGTCATCAAAATTGATGAATAATTATTGTTTACAATTATTGTAACCACCAAGTGTTTTGACCAATGCTGTTCGAGGAGACAGCCAATCCTTTTTCCACTATACAAGGCAGCTGTTTTGCCATTGTGATAGAAATGATGAAACGTGATGCATTTATCAAAAAAAAGATGAATGAAAGTCTTTTCCGAGATTGTCCTGATGACTATAAAATGCAAGAGATAGTTGTAACAGTGGACGTGAGGAATTTTTTTAGCCAAATTTATTTTCTATTCTAGTTGCAACTCCTGAAACTTTCCCATATTGGAAAGTTTACACTTGCACCATCATAGCATACCGGAGAGATCAGTTATTTCCTGTAAGCATATTTAACGTTAATTCCGTGAAAGTGGCTGCATCAAGGTTTTCAATAGTTCTAACTGTCAGCAACAATTCATTTATCAGTTCTCCAATTTGTGCAATATCAGAAGGAATACTATAGGTAACATTACCAACATGTTTCACTAAACCTGTTTTCCATAGGACTAGGAGTGGTGATTGTATTATGTGCTTCCATCTGTTTTGAGGAATGAGGTCCTTCTTGGTCAATTTCCTCTTCAACTGTTCGTTTTTTGCTAAAGAAAGCGTGTATATATCCATCGCAAAATCAATAGGTCTTCAGTTCACTGCAATAAATAAACAGTTGTCACTAATTGCCTGAAATATTGTACCTACACTACACTAACGAACACCATGGACAATATATACTTCAAATGCCATCTGTGGACAGAATAAAGAATTAGTATATACTATAGTGATGAACTGTAGTTAATTCGGAATTCTTTTCACGTCGCTTTGTTAGTAGTAAATTAATTTTTTCCATAATTTCATACTATGAACAAACAGTTTAGGTAATTGCATATTATCTTAGTTGATGGTATCTTTTAAGGTAGGTCATTGGAATTTTAAGATAGGGCATTGCCCCACGATGCCTCCCACTTCCCCCTCCCCTTCCCTCCCCTCCCCTCCCCGCCCCTCCCCTTAGCTACGGCCCTGAGGCACAGCCTTATCACTTAAAATTCCTGGCTTGTGGCTTCCTGAGCAAGACTTGGTGACTCCCCTGGGGGTTGTGACCCACAGGTTGAAAAACACTTTCCTAGAGCATCTTGGATGTATATTTTGAACGAAGTTGGAGGAAAGCAACAACCTTGGTTTAGATCCTTGTTTGTTTTAAAAGGTTGGGAGATTTTCTTTCAGATCCTTACAACTCCTTTCACATTCATATATATATATTCTGAATTATTCTTACATATACTTCCAAAATTTTGAAAAGTTTACACAATGGCACATTATCGCATGCTTTCTCCAGGCCGATGAACGCTAAGTGTGTGTCTAAGTTTCTTTCCCTTCTTTTCTCTTTTAGCAGTTTCAAAGAGAAATGTTATCAGTGCTGGATCTTCCTGCCTGAAATCCACTTTTTTCTTCTGTAACGTCTATTTCCTTCTCCATCCTAATTTTCAATATTCAGCAATACAACCTTCCCAGCAAGCTGGTTACACTATTCCACACTAATTATTACATTCTCACTTATCCCCCCTTTACTTTATTAATGCAATTTTTCATTGAAACATTGAAACCTTGGGGTAAATTTTCTTCTTCAAATAAAAACTTATAAAATGTTTTTGTCATTTCTAAAGGATAATGGGTACATCTCCATGTCCTGCAGACTTTATATTCTTCATTTGGTTTATTTCTTGTTTCACCTTCTAGAGAGAAATATATTATCTAGATTACCTACTTGATGGAATGGTTGCTTATATTTTTATTCGGTAGATTCTTAAAATGTGTTCATTTTAATAAGAAGAATTTTGACCTTTTCATTTACATCTTTTCTGACATTCTTTATTGGTTTCCAAGCTTCCGCAGCTTTTGTAGCTCCAATATATCTATTAAGTCTCTCATACATTGTGTCACACATTCCTTGCTTTGCATTTGCGACTACTCTTTTTACCTCCCTATTCACTTTCATTAAATGCCATTTTTGGAAAAGTAGATTCCTTTTTTTTTTAACTGCTTAACATCTTTTAACAATGAGGTCTTTAGAGACGGGAAAGGATGGAGGCAAGGAATGGGAAGGAATTTGGCCATGGCCTTTGAAGGAAGTATCCCGGCATTCACCTGGAGTGATTTGGGGAAACCATGGAAAACCCAAATCTGGAAGCCCGGATGGGGATTTGAACCGCCGTCCTCCCGAATGCGAGGCCAGAATGCTAACCGTTACACCACCATGCTCGGTTGATTCTTTCTTTAACTTTCTGCTCTGTATCTTAAGACCACCATTCTGGTTTCTTCTCACAAGTAGGTTGCTGTTGCTGCACTATGTATACATTCTCTGGTTTCTCTATTCACACTCTGTCCCTCATATACAGGTTTATCCTTCAGATTGTTTGCTTACCTTATTTTGTACAGGAATTTTGCTGATTCTTCTTTCAAGCTGTCTAAATTATATTTCCTTGTTTCCCCTGTTTTTGCTTTCTCATCTTCAATATTTTGGTCTTGATTTGATTTGTTTTTTGCTTAACACTGAACCAAAATTTTTGTTTAAACCATGAAGGAGTCTGAGCCACTTTCCACACCTCTCTATACTCTTACATCTTGTTTTACTAAACGTGAGATCTGTTTTTGTATTGTATAGACAATTATAGAGAGCAGCTATCCTGTGGATTGTACCAAAGTATATTTCTTCTAACATTCTTTATTATTTTCCAACTTTCAGCAACTTTTGTATCTCCAATATATCTGTTAAGTTTCTCATATGTCGTGTCACACATTGCTTTTTTTGCCTTTGAGATTTAATTCATAACTAGCTGGTACCCACGACTTCGTTCGTGATTGTAAAGAATTCATATTGACAGCTATAGACATCTAACCACTATAGTGCACGATGGGAGACTCGATACTATTACCACACACAAATACCAGTCTTCTGCGCTTCCGGCAGCAAAGTAAAATTTACGGATACACACAAGTCTATGGATGAAACACGAAAATATTCATGATCGACCAATTTCGAACACCATATCTCACACACTCCCACCGTTACCGAATTTCGGCCAACGTTGTGATCGATGGGAGACTCTGTGTTACTACCAAACACAAACGCCAGTGATCTGCGATTGATAGTTTTCACTTAAAAGTGATACACCGTGACACATGCGTCTTTGGCAGAAATATGAAATTGCCGCAGGTCGACCATTTTCATCCCTCATATCTTCCACACCCCCATAGCTACAGACATCTAACAACCATAGTGCACTACATGAGATACGATTCTACTACCAAACACAAACACCAATGCTCTATGCTATGTAGTTGTGACATATGCGGAGACAGTCGAAATACGAAAATATCCTTGGTCGGCCACTTGCAACCACCATATCTACCACAGTACGACAGTTTCTGAAATTCGGCCGCTGTTGTGATCGAAAGGTGATTCTGTGCTACTACTACACACAAACGCCAGTTATCTGTGATCTATAGTTTTCGCTGAAAAGTGATACACCATGACACTTTTGTCTTTGGCAGAAGTATGAAACTGCCAGAGGTCGACCACTTTCAATCCCCATTTCTCCCACACCCCCATAGTTACCGACATCTAACAACCATAGTGCACTACATGAGATACGATTCTACTACCAAACACAAACACCAATGCTCTATGCTATGTAGTTGTGGCAGAAAAATGACATATGTGGCGACAGTCGAAATACGAAAATATACTTGGTCGGCCACTAACAACCACCATATCTACCACAGTACGACAGTTTGTGAAATTCGGCCGCTGTTGTGATCGAAAGGTGACTCTGTGCTACTACTACACACAAACGCCAGTTATCTGTGATCTATAGTTTTCGCTGAAAAGTGATACACCATGACACTTTTGTCTTTGGCAGAAGTTTGAAATTGCCACAGGTCGATCACTTTCAACCCCCATATCTCCCACATCCCCATAGATACCGACATCTAACCACCATAGTGCATGACAGGAAAGACGATTCTACTACCACACATAAAAAACCAATGCTCTATGCTATGTAGTCGTGACAGAAAAGTGAAATCTGCGGAGACACATGCCTTTCGTCGAAATACGAAAATATCCTTGGTCGGCCATTTACAACCACCATATCTCCCACACAACCACAGTTTCTGAAATTCGGCCGCTGTTGTGATCGAAAGGTGATTCTGGGCTACTACTACACACAAACGCCAGTTATCTGTGATCTATAGTTTTCGCTGAAAAGTGATACACCATGACACTTTTGTCTTTGGCAGAAGTATGAAATTGCCACACGTCGACCACTTTCAACCCCCATTTCTCGCACAGCCCCATAGCTACCGACATCTAACAACCATAGTGCACTACATGAGATACGATTCTACTACCAAACACAAACACCAATGCTCTATGCTATGTAGTTGTGGCAGAAAAGTGACATATGCGGAGACAGTCGAAATACTAAAATATCCTTGGTCGGCCACTTACAACCACCATATCTACCACAGTACCACAGTTTCTGAAATTCGGCCGCTGTTGTGATCGAAAGGTGACTCTGTGCTACTACTACACACAAACGCCAGTTATCTGTGATCTATAGTTTTCGCTGAAAAGTGATACACCATGACACTTTTGTCTTTGGCAGAAGTATGAAATTGCCACACGTCGACCACTTCCAACCCCCATTTCTCCCACACCCCCATAGCTACCGACATCTAACAACCATAGTGCACGACAGGAAAGACGATTCTACTACCACACACAAACACCAAAGGTCTATGTTATGTAGTTGTGGCAGGAAAGAGAAGTATACGGAGATACGAATTTTTGGTCGAAATATGAAAACGCCCTGCACTGACCAACTTTAATCATTACATCTCCCACATCCCCACAGCTATTGGCATTCGGCCAACGTTGTGCACGATAGGAAACTCCATGCTACTTGCACCCACAAACATCATTGATCTGTGCTAGGTAGTGTTGGCTGAAAAGTGAAATATAAGAAAAAACACGTCTATTTTTATATATATATAAGATTGTTAGAGTGTGTGTGTGTGTGTCTCACATGTCAGTTAATCTATAAACCAGTATCATTTATTACTTCTTCCCCATATGTACGCACCTCCTTACTGTTTTGTGCAGTCCCTATATGATCATTAAATTCTCCTATTAATATTATTTCTTTTAGAGGATCAACATCTTTTAGAATTTTCATCAAATTTTGATAAAAACATCCTTGGCATTATTATATACTTCATCTGAGGGTACATACACCCCCACTATTACAGTTTCATGTCCATTCCTCTTCAGTTCTAAAGATATTATCCTCTCATCTATTTCTTGTCATCCTTTTATACATTTTTTAAATTTTTTGTCTATTATTCCACTCTTCACTTGATCACTTACACCACTATAAAAATGGATGACCTATCATCTCATTACATTTTCTCTTTTTCTTTGTCCCTGTTAAAGTGGCCAATTCAATTTTCATACTTCGTAGATCTTAAAAATTTGATTTATTTATCGTATGATTATTTAACAAGGTACACAATAGGAAATGTTCATATTACAAGCTTGTACAATTCAATATCTCGAGATCCAATGTTTTAATCCAGTCAACTGCACTGATCGACGGATCATGTATTTCCGATCTTAAAAAATGTCACACTGTTGTATACGAACATTCCAAGTTTCCATATTCATAATCCATTCCATTGCCTAAATCATTTTTCTGGAGATCCCTCCTGCTTCAGAGTCTTCTAATTGCGACCTTTAGCCGGCATTTTATTTTACCTGCACAGCGGGCTGGCCGCTTGTGGAACCCACTAACTGTAAGACCTGGGATTTTCTTCAGGTGTCCTTTTCAACCTGCAACATACAAATCCGATTCCTGTAGCATAAATTGTATCACTAATGGTCACAATTCACATACAGTGTGTTGTACCTAACCCCCAGCCCAGCACGACATGGCGACCTTGATAGAACTTAGAAAATATGGTGGTTTTATGGTAAAACTATTTTTGTTTACGTAAACAAATGGACAATTTTTAAGATGTCATTACTGGTGAAAAATTGCACTTACATTTTAGGGTTTGTGATGCGTTTTTTTTATTGATCTCGTCAACATTTCGGCACCAACCTGAAGCCTTCATTAGGGCTTCTATCTATCTAGTCGCCTGGTTCTTTTTTTTTTTTTGATAAATTTAAACACTGATTCATTGTTTATTTTTCACCGGCAAAGAGGATTTTACTTCATAAAAATTATTATTTTCTATTATTATTATTATTTTAATTTGTAATGTTTAATATAACTAGCTGGTACCCACGTGTTTGTAAAGAATTTGTATTGACAGCTACCGACATCTAAAAACCATAGTGCACGACAGGAGATACGATTCTACTACCACACTCAAACACCAATGCTCTATGCTATGTAGTTGTGGCAGAAAAGTGATCTGCGCTAGATAGTTTTCGCTGAAAAGTGATACACCATGACACATGCGTCTTTGGCAGAAATACGAAATTGCTGCAGGTCAACCACTTTCAACCCCCATATCTCCCACACCCGCATAGTTACTGACATCTAACAACCGTAGTGCATGACAGGAGACAAGATTATACTACCACACATAAACACCAATGGTCTGTGGTATGTAGTTGTAGCCGAAATGTGGCATATGCGGAGACACATGTCTGTCGTCGAAATACGAAAATATCCTTGATCGGCCACTTTCAACCACCATATCTCCCACACTACCACAGTTACTGAAATTCGGCTGATGTTGTGATCGAAAGTTGACTCTGTGTTACTACCACACACAGACGCCAGTGATCTGCGATAGACAGTTTTCGCCGAAAAGTGATACACCATGACACATGCGTCTTTGGCAGAAATATGAAATTGCCGCAGGTCGACCACTTTCAGCCCACATATCTCCCACACCCCCATAGCTACTGACATCTAACAACCATAGTGCACGACAGGAGATACGATTCTACTACCACACACAAACACCAATGGTCTATGCTATGTAGTTGTGGCAGAAAGGTGGCATATGAGGAGACACATGTCTTTCGTCGAAATACGAAAATATCCTTGATCGGCCACTTTCAACCACCACATCTCCCACACTGCCAAAGTTACTGAAATTCGGCCGATGTTGTGATCGATAGGTGATTCTGTGTTACTACCACACACAATCGCCAGTGATCTGCGATAGATAGTTTTCACTGAAAAGTGATACACCATGACACATGGGTCTTTGGCAGAAATATGAAATTGCCGCAGGTCTATCACTTTCAGCCCACATATCTCCCACACCCCCACACCCCCATAGCTACAGACATCTAACAACCCTAGTGCATGACAGGCTCACGATTCTACTACCACACACAAACACCAATGGTCTGTGGTATGTAGTTGTGGCAGAAAAGTGGCATATGCGGGGGCACATGGCCTTTGGTCGAAATACGAAAATATCCTTGATCGGCCACTTTCAACCACCGTATCTCCCACACTACCACAGTTACTGAAATTCGGCTGATGTTGTGATCGAAAGGTGACTCTGTGTTACTACCACACACAAACGCCAGTGATCTGTGATAGATAGTTTTCGCTGAAAAGTGATGCACCATTACACATGCGTCTTTGGCAGAAATATGAAATTGCCGCAGTTCGACCACTTTCAGCCCACATATCTCCCACACTCCCTTAGCTACAGACATCTAACAACCATAGTGCACGACATTAGATACGATTCTACTACCACACACAAACACCAATGGTCTATGCTATGTAGTTGTGGCAGAAAGGTGACATATGCGGAGACACATGTCTTTCGTCGAAATACGAAAATATCCTTGCTCGGTCACTTTCAACCACCTTATCTCCCACACTGCCAAAGTTACTAAAATTCGGCCGATGTTGTGATCGAAAGGTGACTCTGTGTCACTACCGACACAATTGCCAGTGATCTGCGATAGATAGTTTTCACTGAAAAGTGATACACCATGACACATACGTCTTTGGCAGAAATATGACATTCCCACAGGTCGACCACTTTCAACCCCAATATCTCCCACACCCCCATAGCTACCGACATCTAACAACCATAGTGCATGACAGGAGACATGATTCTACCACCACACACAGATACCAATGCTAAGTAGTTGTGGTAGAAATGAGAAGTATAAGAAGACACAAATTTTTTTGAAATATGAAAACGCCCTGCATTGGCTAACTTTAGTAATCATATCTCCCACATCCCCACAGCTATCGACATTCGGCCAACGTTGTGCACGGCAGGAAATTCCATGCTACTTCCACACACAAAGACCAGTGATCTGTGCTTGGCAGTGGTGGCTGAAAATTGAAATATGTGAAAATACATGGCTATGTTTTATATATATATATGATTATAATTTTTTTCATATTTATTTCTAATTATATTTTGATCTTCCCACCGACCAGAGATTAGTTTGGATTTTTTTTCTATGCTCGGGTATTAACTCTGATTCACTGCCCCTCTGCTTTTCCGATGTTTGAATTTACTTCCACCATTTTCCCGACCGGCGGTCTTTCTGTGAGGCAGTCTCCAGCTGCACCCACCTTGCAATGTTCTTCCGTTGTCGAAGGGTTTATCCTGAAAATTCCTTTATTATTTGTGTTTGTGTCTTTTCTGTGTGTTTGCGCCCCACAACCAACATCTAAAGGTAATGGTGGCTCATTTCCCTATCCT
The DNA here is from genome assembly GCA_031002005.1 of Vandiemenella viatica. Lineage (NCBI taxonomy): Eukaryota > Metazoa > Arthropoda > Insecta > Orthoptera > Morabidae > Vandiemenella > Vandiemenella viatica. Next base: position 195,437,931 of record JARYHS010008074.1, on the reverse strand, counting down.
AATTTGATATATATATATATATGAATCTATTGCACTGGGAAATGATGGGTATAACAGGATGAAGATGGTAGGTGTTATCTAAAACTGAGGCCTGTGGGGTATCTAGTCTGCAGGATGTGTTGGTGGTAGGCCATCCCCACACTTCCTAATCTGAACTCCATATCAAAATGTGCAGTATACATCATGCTTTTGCCTCCTTCTCTAATCCAGTAAGCAGGAAAAGCTTCCCCATTGTAGAACATGCCATCTTTAAAACCTACCATGTAATATATCAACTAACCTGCAACCATTGTCTGGCCTCTTACATAGGTCTGGCCACAGATCAACTTGTCATTAGAATGAATGGGCACAGTCAAACGATATTCACCCAGAACCCTGGGACACCAGTATCTTTTCACCCCACCACTAAATATACGAACAATTTTAATTTTAGCTTCACTGTCTGTGCTATCACATTCATCCCAAACAGAAGCAGCTTCTCTGAACTCAGAAGGTAGGAACTGTCTTACCAGTACAAACTGGATACCAGGCAGGCAACCACTGTGTTTCAACTTAAAATACCAACCTTCCATCTTCCTTTACCATCATCCCCGTCCCCACTTTCTCTTGCCAATATGAACCACCTCTCGCCGGAGCTGTTATTTAAATTAGTATATAATACCTTTTGGAATTTTTTTTTTTTTTTTTTTTTTTTTTTTTTTTTTTTTTTTTTGTAGTTTATCTTATGTGTGCAAAAACTTTCGGTACAACATTTGATGACATTTCCTTCCACTGTTCCTTCAATTGTTCCATTACATAGTTTCCATTTTTACAATGCTTGGATTCAATCTCCACTACACACTCCTCACCATATTAACATTTCCCCCACCCCAAGGCACCAACAAATAACAGTTAACTGCTAGCTGCCAATGTGAAATAGCCACATCATTCTATTGTTGACGAAGGCACATAAATCCAAAAATTACAAGGTGCTTACATGTGAATCCATGTTTCAATACCATTCTAGCCTTCAGCTTTGGTAAGCGGTAGCTATTCTCCTATTCAATTGTTTAATTTATCCTATTTCCTTTGTCTACTAACAGTACATACAAGTATAATACGCAAACATCCTATAATGCCATGGACCAAGCAGCATGGAACATTTTCTTGGTCAGTGTCATTAAAAAGCATGTGATGATATGCCTGATTGGTGGAATTTCCTATCACAGGGTTATTGGTTTTACTGCAGTTGTTGAGGACATAACCTTCCACTCTTTTTCCTTTCTAGTTAAGCCGGATGTTGGTAATAAATTCATGAGTGGCAACAACACACCATCCTCCCCTATGGAGAATGGAAACATGTCGGTGGGAGATGGTTAGCAGCACACAGGCAGAGTGTGTTTTTTCTTATTAGAAGTGGCATATCTCTATGTAAAGGACATTTGCAGATAGACCGTCTGAGAATAATATCGGCAGCTTACTGATCCAAACTGGATAGAACAGGTGGAAGGATCTTTCTTCTCTATGGGGTCTGCTTTGTACTCACTTGGTGACAGTAGGGAATTCTTTTCAATAAAAGAAAAATGTGCTAATCATGTAATGCATTATTTAAAACTGAAGTCGCTAATTACTGAATGAGGCTATCATTGACAAAAGGAGCATTTGGTATCAAACGAGACTGTAGTGTGAAAGAGGTCAAAACACTGACACATAAGAATGAATAAAAAAGGTAAAGCATAAAACAGTGTTGTTTGACTTGGCAATGGCTGACAGGACTGGTAAAGAGCTGATCCATGCTACATGTTCTACATTATAAATGTCACTATCAAATATACAGTATTTTAATAAATTTCTCTCGGTAGCCCGAGATAAATTTATTAATATACAACGCCGTGAAAGATTACGATCTTACAAATATACAGTATTGTTTGACAAAGGTCTCTTATTATTCCATTATTTACTTACCTGGTTCTCAGCAGCAATTTGTTTCCTTTCAGCTCAAAAATTGCTATGTTTTATGCTGAACTCTTAATACTATAAACAAACGTGCTTTACAAACGTGCTTTTAACTCTTTATTAATCTCTCTGACTACAACGAAACTAACTATAAACAGAGTCCATATATAAACTGTAACTGTTAGTTCAAAGATAATATTGCTCTTCATCTCCGATATCCTCCCCAGAGGAATGACCAGCTGGACAGGCCTGGTGATAAGTTTTCTTTCTGGCGTAGACAGGACAACTGTTCGTATGAAGCCATCTCTTCCGGTGTTCAAGTGATGAATTCTTGCTCTTTTCCAAACGTGACCTGGACGTACATCTTCCTGGAGAAGGACAATATCTCCTACCTTTAATTCTGCTGATTTTCCCTTGGGTTGTCCCACCTTGTGGAAGCTTTGAAGGAGCAACAAGTACTCCTTACTCCACTGCTTCCAAAAGTGTTCTGCCAGCTGCTGCTGCAACCTGAACTCCTTTACTGCCATACTGATTGTGGGTTCTGGTCCCGTGGGAAATGATGTAAGCCGCCCTCCGACCAGGAAGTGAGACGGAGTAAGTAAATCTCCATTTTCCTCGTCTTGAGTCAGTGGTCTGGAGTTAAGTGCGGCTTCAATACTAGTGAGTACCGTCTGCAGACTTTCCATATCCATCATGGAACGTCCAAGCACCTTTCGCAGACAGCGTTTGGTGCAACCAATCATTCGTTCCCACCATCCTCCCCACCAAGCCGCACGTGGCGCAATAAATTTCCATGTGATTCCTTGCTGGGAGAGATGCTGATGAGTTCTCTTTGCTGACAGTGCTGCCCATTCATCCGCCAGTTCCCTATTAGCGGCGTGAAATGCTAGAGCATTGTCAGTATAAATCGTGTGTGGTATTCCACATCTAGCAACAAGTCTCTCCAAAGCTTGAAGAAATCTTTCAGTAGTCATGTCACTACATAATTCTATATTTAGAGCTGTTGTTATCGCACATGTAAAGAGGGCGATGTAGGACTTTCTCGTAGTGTGATCTGTCTTGACGAATAGTGGCCCTGCGAAGTCAATTCCTGTGACCGTGAACGGTTTCTGAGGGGTCACGCGTTGCTCAGGTAGTGGAGCTTCTATCACTTGTCCACTGCGGTTTTTTGCCATTTTACAGGGTAGACACTGATGCAATACTTTCTTTATAGCCTGGCGCGCTCGTAATATCCAGTACGTCGATCGAAGTTCAGAAAGTACAATTCGAACTCCCATGTGATGAAGTCGTATGTGAGTGTGATGGATTAGCAGCTGTGTAAAATTTTGGTTTCCATCAAGAATGATTGGATGGCGTTGTTCTCTTGGAAGATCGGCAAAATGCAATCTTCCACCAAGGCGCAGAAGACCGTCATCCAGATAAGGATTGAAGCATTTGATTCTTGTTTTGTCTGGTAGAGGGGAATTTTGGTTCAGAGCAGTAATTTCGGCATTGAAGCATTCCGTCTGTACTACCTTTATCCAGTAATCACAAGCTCCTACTATTTCGTCTGCAGTTAATTCTCCGTTTTTGTGATCCTGATGCAGAAGGATATATTTCATTCGGAGAATCCAAGCAGTAACTCCTAGCAATTTCTGGCGTCTATCGGACTCTCTAGGATGCTAATTACAAGGACTTGTTGGGTTGCTTTTAGTCTCTCTGGAAGTGAGGCATTGGAGATAACACTGAGGGGCCAAGTGCGAGGATCTTCAGTGAGCCATTGCGGTCCGTTCCACTATATGCATGAAGATTTTAGTTCAGAAGCGGAAACTCCACGTGATAGTAAATCTGCTGGGTTACTCTCAGAGGGCAGTGCCGACACTGGTGCAGGAGTTATGCTCTCCTGTATTTCTGTTACACGATTGGCCACAAACGTCTTCCAAAAATTGGGATCGCTACGAATCCAATCTAAGGCTACCATAGAATCACTCCAGATCGCAGCGTGCTTAATGTAGTATTCAGTTGCGTTGCAGAAGTTTTTCAGAAATGCGTGTGCCCACCAAAGTTGCAAGCAGTTCAAGTCGTGGCAGTGTCACTTTCTTGACGGAGCAAGTCTATTTTGCTAAAGATCAACTGAACCGTAACTCTGTCAATGATTTCCGTCCTGGAGTACAGTGCAGCTCCATATGCTCGTTCCGAGGCATCACAGAAGACGTGGATGTGAGAATTACAATTAGCCACTATGTGGCGGGGAATAAACACTTGTGATAGTGACGGAAGTGCTGTCACCCACGTATGCCACCGTTGTCCTAAGTCTGTAGGAAGGATGTCATCCCAGCCGACTCCTCTGCACCTAGCGACAGAAGTGCTGTCACCCACATATGCCACCGTTGTCCTAAGTCTGTAGGAAGGATGTCATCCCAGCCGACTCCTCTGCACCAAGTATCTTGAAACAATATTTTTCCAGTGATGGAGACTGGAGATACTAAACAAAGTGGATCATAAAATTTAGCTATAGTTTGTAGCAGGTTTCTCTTCGTTGTGGGCCCCTCCATTACTTTGTCTGTAAGGACCTCGTGGTTGATGAAAAACGTGTCAGTTGTGGTATTCCAGTCAAGACCCAATACTTGTGTTTTTGCATCGACTTCTCGTCCTTCTGCCATCCATATTCCTTGCAACTGCGATGAGTTAGAGGCAAACTTAGCCATGGGCAAGTGGATTTTTTTCATGAGGGAAGTAAGCTCATAGTACAACGATATTGCTTCTTTTTCGTTTTGAGCACCTGCAGCGAAGTCATCGTCATAAGTGCTCTTATCCAAAAGAGATGCAACATGAGGAAATGTCTCCTTATGAGTTCGCGGAGTGTAGCTGCAAGCAAGAAGGGACTGCAAATCAGGCCAAAGGGAAGTCTTCGGAAACGGTATGTCATCACATCACGTGTGGTTTCTTGACGGTCACCATTATCAGTTACTCGATACCAGAAGAATCTGGTTAAGTCCCTATCCTTCTCATCTAGAACACTCACACCAACACTGGATAGAATGTTCCTGTTATAAGATGTTCCACTTGTGAAACTTTCCATGACATTTAGCAACTTATAACAAACGTCCTGTTTCATTCATAGGTCTGACCAACAGTCATTAATCCATTTGCATGAAGTGTCTTAGGCAAGTAGTATTCACTTGGATCCTGACCATACTATACTGTTCCTGTCCAACACAAACAATATTAATTCCTGTTTCACAGTTAGTGCTATCAGTGTAATGTCTGTTAGCAGTTTTTGTGAAATTAATCAGTTGGAGGTGGCCTTCAGAACATATGCTGTAGTAGGCATCAGTGCTGCTTTGAACTAAGATAGCTCTTCTCTCTTCACTTTACCTCTCCACCCTATTCTTTCTTGAATCTTTCCTCTCCCTCAGGAAATATATCTTATGATAATAAGTATTTGTTTCACATAATATTTATTATTTTTTAAAGTATTTATTTCTTTATTTTTAAACATTAAACTTTCCAGTCTATTTTTTTGATACTGTTATTTTAATTTGTTTGATTTGAATCTCTTCCCTTCAATAATTATTTCACTTTCTCCTTTCACTCATATTGTCATCCCAATTTGAATCCCATCCTTCATCCTCTTTACCTTTTTCACAGCTGTCTCCGTAGATGGTAATTAGCCTATCAACACATTCTAGATGCTGTCAAACTTCTCCTTTATAATAGTAAATTAGTTTTTTGTTACTTAACTGACTTGCCTAAGGATTGGTATCTAGACTTAATTTATTTTATTAAATACGGTTGTGACTGTTGGATGGCTGCTTTAATCTCTATCTGCTCAATCTTGAAGTTTCAAATTCCAAATATGATATAAGAACTAGTCACATACCACAAGTGCGTACATTTGAAATGCAAAACCACACTTTTACTATCACAGTTCTAATATTACATTTCACGCAACCACCAACCGAAAAATTATGAAATGACTCACATTCTAATGAACCACAATTATGTCTCAAAGATTGCAAGCTCTAACAAGTGAGAAGTTGAAGTTTAAATAAGCCTGCAAATTAGTTTGTATTATGATTCACGATATCACAAAACACACTGTAAATATTCTTCCAACAGTTGATTAGATAGTCTGATAGCTTCAGGCCATCATGAGTATACGAATATGGCTGCTATTACCTTTTACCGGCGCGGGAGACTGAGATTCATATCCAAAATTGACCTGGCATGGTTTCACAGAACTTGTATGCACACTACCCCACTCATCTGAGTCCTTCCCACGACTGCTGTTCTGTAAAACACACAGTGCCGTGTGCGAATCGATTGATCGAATTGCTATTCCAATTGTCGTCAATAAACATATACAGTTATAACATATCAACAAAATCACTTAGTACTAACCGAATTAAAGGATTGCTGACATACTGTATTGTGACAACCACTTGCAGGTCTCTGATTACACGAGAAGCCACAGGCAAGCAATTTAGCTCAGAGACCTCCAAAAGTTTAGGGCGTTGATAGGCAGCTTCTCTTAGGCTTCATTCCCTCTGAGCTAATTTCTAAATGTGGTCAGTAAAGGCCAGTACTAAGTCTACTAACTATTGATCGTATATGCATAAATACATATATGTAAATTGAAAGAGAGAGAATATAAATTATTATCTCAAATTTACAAAATTTGGCTCAGGTCATGCTACACTTCTGTTCTTTTGGGACATGATGAAATTATACTGCTCAACTTAGTAACGTGCATATTATTTACAAAGCAAAAGTCTTATTATTATTAAATTAATTTCAATGTAGCACACACTCCAGTGTCAATTCACTTAGTCGTCTAATTACCCATTTTTATTTTTTAAGATAATTTGAGTGTTAAATTCCTCCCCTACCTACTCTTGCAATTTACAAATTTCAATATCTACGAAATGTCACATTTTGAAGTCACATTCACTTCTTGACACAAAATCACAGATATAATATCATCACACTGAGCATCTACAAGGTACTGCACTATTCACCGTGGGTGATACTTGGTCACTAATGTGTTCACCCATTGGATATTGTATCCGAGCTTCTCGTTATAAGAGTAGCATTGGCAATGCCTGATTGGTAAAGGGGGTAATTGGTCTATCTGATTATGAGCATGGGATGTGAAATTAAGTCTACCCAACATAAAGCTTGCCCAACCCAAAACAAAATGCTAAGAAAACATTTACACAAGTTTATATCTAAAGATGTCCATATTAGAGACACATTGGGGGTGGGGGGTCACCGGGTGTTCATGGTAAATATTGCCCTTATGCACTCCAGCGCCTACCCTCGCCCTGATCACCTGCTCTTAAGGGGTCTAGGTATACAGCATTGTAAATCCCTTTCAGTTTTCAGTCTCTTTGGTAATTTAACCTGTAGGAATTTTCTCTGTGGCTCTCCCTAACCCTCCATGGCCCTTCTTATAAAATTTTGAATTTCTTTATCGTGTGGTTAATGGAGAATTACTTTAAGTACACCTGACTGAATACTAAGTCTCCCTCTTGATAGATTGTCATTTTTCCCTTTTGTGATGTCTTACTTGACATGCTCTGGCTTTGTCCATCAGTTTTCTTTGCTTTCTCAAGTCTTTTTTGGAAATCTGTTGAAACCTTCAGGGAAATCTATGTATTTGGTAACTATTCTTGGAGCAGGTTGTTGAAACATGAACTACAAGGGGTTAATCCCAGTAGATCCATGAAGGATCATATTCATCACATCTTAAAATATTTCTACCTAGCATGCCCAGCTCTTATGGTTGTGTTAGCAATAAATTCTAAACCATTTTCCTGTTTCCACTGTGACTTTCTACTATGTTTGCTCGTGGATGGAAAAAAGATGTTTTTATCACTTCGATCCCCTCTTTTGTCTATCTCTTGTTGGTGAATCGAGGTCCATTGTCAGACAGTATCTTTTCTCGGTTTTCCTCTTAATGGGAAATATTTCACAAGTATTTTCTAAGGGAACTTGTGTTGTTGCCTTTTTGAATAGGTAGATTTTAACATGCTTTGCAAATGTATCAGTCTTAACGGAAATAACAGTAACTCCTCCTCTTGACGCTAGTAGTGGTCCATGTAAATCAACTGATACTAATTCCCTTGGTTCTGATGGAATTACACCCTTCATCTTTCCCAGACTCGCCACATTGTTCACATTGACTTTCTGGCAGGTCTCACATGTTAGTAAAATGTTGGCTACTCTTCTTACCAGAGTTCCAAAATGGTAGTGTTCTTTCATTATTAGAGAACATTTGTGCACTCCATATTGTCCATTGCTGAAGTAGTGATAACTAACCCACTTGTCAATACACTGTTCTGGTATTTTCTGCCCTTCACTCTCCTCTGACCTGCTGAAGAAAAATGAACCCTTATACAGACAATAGTGTTTCTCAAGTTCTCTCTGGTCTCCTGGACCTTCAAGTATCTCGGTGACTTCTTTCCAAGCTTCATCATTTCCTTGCTGAATATTCACCTCGTGTAGGATTCCCTTGAGAAAATTAAGGGTAGCTTCCTGTGTTGTCAACCATTTTCAAGCATTCCGACCAGTGGTCTAGACAAGCAATCAGCCACTATGTTTCCTTTTACTGGGGTATATTTGATGCCAAATTGGAATTCTTGGAGTAACTGAGCCCGACGGGTTAATCTGCCATGGATTAGTTTACACTTATCCAAAAATGACAGTGTCTGGTGGTCCGTATGTATGATTATCTTCCTTCCTATGATTAGATGCCTAAACGTTTGAAAACTCCAGATTATTGCTAGTGGTTCCTTTTCGGCAACAGAAAACCTCATTTCATGAGCATTTGATTAGCAAAGGCTATGGGAGTGTCCATAAGCCACGTAGCTCCATTTCGGCCATCTGTGATCCCCCTCACCCCCACGTAGCCCAACGTGGCCTTTGTCTCTACACTTCCCCCTTCGTAGCACTTAGCTTTTTTCCATATTGTGTCCAGAAGAGATTTTGTACTTTTTCTATAAACATGTCTCAGAAAAGAAACTGAGTAATATTATTATTGATACACAATGTTTTGGCAACATTAATCTCCGTCCACCCCTTCAGGTGCAGTTATAAGCCTTGAAGTTTGCCTTGAGTACATTGTTTAGAAACTGGCGTGGCAAGGACAGATGTTATGTTGCCTAGCAGCATCTCAGACTTCATTAGATGCCCGTGGAACACAAAAAGCAGATCGTTGATGATGAGCAGCCGCAGTAGCAGGCATCCACACATCACTTAACTGGAAACCAAAATCCCGGTCAACTAAATCAGAGGCAAGGCAAATTTCAAACGCTTATGTAATGACACTGTCCCAGAAGCCTCTCGCATGTGCCACCACCTTAGTTGATTCGAAATCGAATCCATGTCCTTGTTCCAAACTATGTTCCGCGACAGTGGATTTGTCCTTTTGCCCAAGGCGAACATGTTGGGCGTGTTCCACACAATGTTGTTTAACATACCGTACTATCTGGCCGATTTACTTCTTTTCGCATTCACATGGGAAGCAATAAACTCCCTGTGTACGATGGGCAAGGTCATCTTTTGGAGAGCGCAAAATGTTCCTTAATTTTAGAGGTAGTAGGAAAATGGTCTTAATACCATTTCTTGCTAGAACCCTTCCAACCCTCAATGTTGTGGTGCCAGAATATGGCAAGAAGGCTAAGTGATCTTGTGGTACATTATCGCGGTTATTAGGCCTGCATTTTACTTTCTGGAATGCCAACTGTATCTGATGTTCACTGCACCCATTCTGCCTGAAGATATCACGCAGATGTTTTAACTCACCAGGATGGCTGTCCTTATCACATATCGCCCGTGCTCTGTGGACAAGAGCAGTGAGTACTGTCTTGCACTGTGTTGGATGATGATGACTGTGCATGTTTAGGTACAGGTCTATGTGTGTTGGCTTTCTATACATAGTGTGTCCTAAAAACCCATTGACTTCTTTTCAATAAGAATGTCCAAAAAGGGCAGGAGGCCTTCCTTTTCCACCTCCATCGTGAACTGGATGTTTGTGTTGATGACTTTCAGGTGAAGAAGAAACTTATCTAGTTTGTCTCTACCATGTAACCAAACAACAATTTATCATCCACATACTGATAGAAGGCACTGGCTTCAAGGAGGCACTTTTCAAAGCTTTCTCCTCAAAATCTTCCATATAGAAATTAGCTATAACAGGTGACAAAGGACTGCCCATTGCTACTCCATTGAATCTGTTCATAGTAGTGCTCATTATACAAGAAGTACGACGATTGCAATGTGTGGCGGAACAAGCTCTACTAACCTGGCCTCGAAGTGCTGTTGTAGTAAAGACTTCGTATCTGACAGAGGAACCTTGGTGAAGAGGGAAACCACATTGAAGCTCACCATCAAATGCTGTTAATGCATGCGAAGTTCTTTAACGATATTAATAAATTCCACTGAGTTTTTCATATGGTGAGGACATTTTCCCACAATTGGTGATTACAGCCCGGTCCATATATCGCACCAGATAATAAGTGGCCGATCCAATAGTACACCGTATTGACCGTAATGGTGTTCCTTGTTTATGGATTTTAGGCAATCCGTAAAGTCTGGGCGGAACAGCTGCGCCGGGTTGTAACTGTTTAATAGTGTCTTCTGGTAGACCTAAACATTTCAGCAGACCTGTCATTTTCTTCGCTACCGCATTGATGGAATCCTTCGACACCTTTCGGGTAAGACATTTCCACCAGAAGTTCTTCTATTTTGCGTTGATAATCTGCTCAGAAACTGTGGTGTTGGGTTGAAGCTGTTTGGCCTTGCTTAAGATTTGGCTGGTTTCTCGCCTTATCTCTTCAGCAGCCCCCAAAGGTAAACCAAGAAAACGTCCAGCTCAACGCCAGTGAGAATTTCCCTGTAAGGCATGGTCTTGGGTACTGGTGCAAAATTTAGCCATTTGGATAGCACCAAAATGGTGGCAGAGTTTAATTCACCACCGCTCATATTAATTACTGTCCTTTCTATCAGGTCCAGAAGAGGTGTTAACTTTGTGGGCAAGTCGGGGCGAATTTCCCACATTGCCGTGCCGTCACAGTGTTGAACTCTGCGGCTTTCAGCAAGGGGTACAGCTTTCTACCCACTCCCAGGCATCACAGTGCAGTTAGATAGACAAAAACATGTGGCAAACAAGAAAAGACTGAGAAACAGACTCTAACTCATGTCTGGTGTACTGAATCCTCTCCTCACAAGATACAAACTCGCTTTCCATAGTATTTTCTTCACTGCAAAATACGCAATAGGGTGACGAATCTCGGCAAAAACGAAGTGCAATGTTTTGGGTCCCGGCATCGCTGGAGAAAGCGAAAGCACTAAGAAGTCGTTATCTCTTCTTGTGAAGCTTATCCAGTCATTTAACATGACAATAAATATCCTCCCCCTAGAGGTAAGTCATAAATGAATGCAATTGCTCTCGGTGTTGTTTATTTATAAACGTTTCTTGAGAAAGAAGCTGAGTAATGTTATTATTGATACACAATATTACGTCGACATAAATCTCCGTCGCTATCTACAGGTGTAGTTTTAAGCCTTGAAGTTTGCCTTGAGCACATTGTTTAAAAACTGGCATCTCAACGACATACGTTGTTACGTTGCCTAGCAGCATCTCAGACTTCTTTAGATACCCGCGGAACACAAAAAGCAGTAATAACAGGTATCCACGCATCACCTAACTGGAAACCACAATCCCGGTTAACCAAATCAGACACGAGGCGAATCTCAAACACTTCTGTAATGACGCAGTCCCAGAAGCCTCTCGCATCTAAGTGATACCTGCAGGCAGAATGGGTACACTGAACATCAGATACAGTTGGCATTCTGGGAAGTAAAAGGCAGGCCTAAAAAACTGCGATAATGTACAACACGATCACTAAGCCTTCTTGCCATACACTGGTGCCACAACATCGAGGGTTGGAAGGGTTTCTAGCAAGAAATGGTATTAAGACCATTTTCCTACCACCTCCAAAATTAAGGAACATTTTGCGCCCTCCAAAAGATGACCTTGCCCTTTGTACACCGGGAGTTTATTGCATCCTGTGTGAATGCAAAAAAGAAGTACATCAGCCAGACAGTACGGTGTGTTAAACAACGTTGTTTGGAACACACCCGACATGTTCGCCTGGGGCAAAAGGACAAATCCGCTGCGGTGGAACATAGTTTCAAACAAGGACATGGATTCGATTTCAAATCAACTAAGGTGTTGGCACATGCGAGAAGCTTCTGGGAAAGTGTCATTACAGAAGCGTTTGAAATTCCGCCTCACGTCAAATTTATTGTAACCGGGATTGTGGTTTCCAGCTAAGTGATGCGTGGATGACTGTTGTTGAGGCTGCACATCATCAGCGCTCTGATTTTCGTGTTCCACAAGCATCTAATGAAGTAACATCTGTCGTTGCCATGCCAGTTTTTAAACAACAGTCTCAAGGCAAACTTACAACTGCACCTGAAGATGGTGACAGAGATTTATGACGCCAAAATATTGTGTTTCAAAAAAATATTACTCGATTTCTTGGTCTATCCTCCCAATATGCCTGATCAACATTTCTTCAATGGCTGCCTTCCATTCTCCTCAGTCACTCTTTCTGTAACAGACTCCTCGGTATTCATGGTTAAGTAGTCCCCCCCCCCCCCCCTTAAAAAAACAAACCGACAAAGTAAATAGGTTATATGACCATTGGTCTATCCACACTAGGCACAGGATCTAAAATGGTACACACAATTTAAATCAATTGGACAATGGATATTATCCGATCTGTTTAAGGTTCATCCAACAACAACAAAATAGTACCCAGCCAAATGACTAAAATACAATGTTATGATACGCACCACAAACAAAACAAACTTTCAGTCAAGAAAACAGCATAGGTTTTAGTGCAGGTACAGTTGCTGTCAGTTCTCCTGGAGTGTGGCTAAAAACAAAATATCAATTGGGAACACCATTACTAATTTGTTTAAAATTCTAGTTGCTGGTATTGGAACCGAGCGTGGTGGGTGAGCGGTTAATGCTCTGGTCTCTCATTCGGGAGAACGCCAGTTCAATGCCCCTTCCGAGCATGCAGATTTGGGTTTTCCATGGTTTCCCCAAATCACTCCAGGTTGCTGGGATGCTTCCTTCCAGTTCCTTGTCCCAATTCCCATCCCGCCTCTAATGACCTCAGCATCAATGAGGCGTAAAGCCAAAAGTAAAAAAAAAAAAAAAAAAAGTCCTATTGAACCCAATAAGTAGGTTACACCGCCACTGCTGCTCAATTGCCCTGTAATATGTAAACAATAAGCATGCATCTAAAAAGTATTCTACTTGCCAAAAATAAAATCAAGTTCAAATAATACAATTCACTGAACCGAAAAAAAATTGTAAATTTAAAAATTTGCTTAATAGCAGATGCAAGAAATCTCTGCACTAGATACCTGTGAATTCGTGATGTAGAGAAAAAAGTTTTATTTATTTATTTATTACTCTACTATTGTTTAAGCTCGGGCAAATGTAACCGGTGTGATATGGAATTGAAACAAGTGTATCAAAAACAAATTTTGGCCATATGTCGTGGCTACTTGTATACTAGTTTTGCCTGTTAGGTGTTTTCTTTGCTGGTCAGTCACCACTTTCACTGCCCATCTGTTGTTATCACTCCACCAGTCTTCGGATGTATCCTTCCATGCATGTCAGATACTGCTTGGTGCTGTTCCGCCGCTCCCCCGTGCTGCAAATTATTCCTGCCTCCGATGGTTGTCCAGTCTCCTTCTGCAGTATCATCGTGTGTCAATCCATCATGGTAGGTAGTGGTGTCTCTTGCTTGTGTGCAGTGTATCTCTGTGCTGTCCAAAATATTACTGTATTACTGTGCTGGATGTTATACTGATAGTGTTTGGTCATCCGTATTTATTTTTTCTTGTTATAGTGTCTTTGTTCTAGTTTGCCTCCTGTTGACTGTCCAGTATCACACATACTATCTTTGGTCCTGCTGTAACTTGTATTGTCAGTTATAGTGTCTTTGTTCTAGCTTTGCCTTTATTGACTGTCCAGTCTCACACATACTGTCTTTGGTCCTGCTGTAACTTCTATTGTCACTTATTGTTATATGGTCTTTTTATGTGCCACTTGATAGTTTATGACTTTGACGGCTTCTTGTCTCTTGATTTAACCATCTGCTATTATCACAAGTTCTGTATTATGGTCTGCCATATCAAACTTCTGCTTTACAATAGTAAATCAGTTTTTATTCATTAACTGACTTGCCTAAGGTTTGGTATGTAGATTTCATGTATTTTAATAAATATGGTCACCACAGTTGGATGGCTGGTCTAATCTCAATCTGCTCATGTAAAAGTTACAAATCCCAAATATGAAATAGTCATATACCACAAGCACATACATTCAAAATGCAAAACCACACTTTTATTATCACACAAATATGAAATAGTCATATACCATAAGCACATACATACAAAATGCAAAACCACACTTTTATTATCACATTACATGCAACCACCAACCGAGAAATTATGAAATGAATCACATTCTAATGAACCACAAGTATGTCTTGAAGATTACAAGCCCTACCAAGGGAGAAGTAGAAATTTAAATAAGTCTGCACCGTAGTTTGTATTATGATTCACTGCAACACACACGATATCACAAAAACACTATAAATGTTCTTCTGGCAGTTGATTCGTCAGTCTGATGATCTTGGGCCATCATTGCTGTACGAATACGGCTGCTGTTACCTTTTACCAGCATGGGAGACTGAGATTTGTATCCAAAATTGACCTAACATTGTTTCACATCACTTGGATGCACACTACCATACTCATCAGAGTCTTTACAGCAACTGATGTTCTGTATGAATCTTAGAGTGTGTGAATCAATTGATCCAATTACTACTTCAACTGTCACCAATACATATATACAGTTACATCTCAACAAAATCACTTCTTACTAACCAAAATAAAGGATAGCTGACCTACTGCATTGTAACAACATTTTACGTACCCCTGACTTCAGTCTGTGCTAAGACCTCGCCCAGTACCTGTCGCTTGCATTATTACAAATATATGGTCAATTTAGATATTTTTTTTTACTTTCTATAACAATTTTTTTTGTGGCAAATTTATTTATTTTACCTCGGCTGGTCATCACCATGGAGATTATTCTTTCCCACAATTACCATTGGTCAACATTTTCCTCCCACCACTGGTGCAAACCCCACCGTTCCCTCGTATTTCATCTTAGGTGTAATTATGTGATAAGTCTGGATGTGTACACGTTATTCTCATTGCCATATGTCTTACCTCTTTTATGAGTAAGGCAATTAACTGAAATATTGTAAAGTGAGCTCATATTTTTGTCCATATGACCTTTCTGCCTTCATCTTTAGCATGTGACAGGTTATTTTCCCTATCCTATTTTATTAAAAACTAGACGACCCGTGCGAATGTTTCGCGAATTAAATGCGATGAATAGTGAGGTTGAATGCTTGTAACATAATGAAAAGTGGAACCGTTCTTTTGTAGCAAATATTTATTTTTTAGTGTAATAGGTACGCATCAAAATACTTTCAACATATTACGAAACAGTTAGGAAAATTTAAAACACTCTGTATTTACGACAAACTGTCACTGACCTTAACAGAATACAACCAACCTGAACAAAATGCACACAACATATCATCATCTCTGTGATATTTGTTGCTGTGCGAATAAAATGTTTACATTCGAATTGTATAGCAAAACTAAAGTGTTTCCATAACAGAAAAAAAAATATCCCAAAAGCTACTTATTGAATAAAAAAAGTTTATTGACATCTCTGCTGCTGCAATCTAGGGACTTGGCTCTGAACTTTCTGATACGCACTACCACTTTAAGCACCAAACTCCGAAAAAATTCTTTCTTGATTTATGATTGTACCTAACTGGAAACCTTAATCTTTAAAACGGCATGATATTTATCGATTTCGGTTAGGCTTGTTAAAAAAAAAGTTCTAGAAATGATGATATTTTTTACCCTGAAGGGTTGAATTTGAGGAAATTTTTTTCTTAAATTATCATGTGACCATAGGGGATAATTTAATATTTAAAACAATACCTCATTTATTAATTTCCGTTAGGTACCAAGGGAAATAAATAGCTCGTGATAGAAAAATGTGTTGTAGAAATATTAATAGTTTTGCACTCTAAGGTTAGAATTTTGAAAAATTTGTTTCCTAAATGTGGTGTAATGGAACCTAAGACCTTACGAAGACCTCAATCTTTAAAACGATACCTCGTTTATCAATTTTGTTTAATTATTAAGGGAGATAAATGACTCGTGACACAAAAAGCGCATTAATATATTTTTCTCGAGCTTCCAGCCGTGTTAATATGTCATATTAACACGGCTGGAAGCTCGAGAAAAATATATTAATATTCAACGCCGTGAAAAATTACGATCCTACACAAAAAGCGCATTTTAGAAATACTGATATTTATGCCCTTTAAGTGTCGAATTACAATAAATTCCTTTCTTAAAATATAATGTTACCACAGCGGAGACCTTAGTATTTAATATTATATTTCATTTATCTATATCGGTTAGATGTGAAGGGAGATAAATAGCTCGCACAAAAATGCGTTGTAGAACCATTTATACTTTTTCCCTTTAAGGGTTGAATTCCAAAAAACTTCTTTCTTAAAATATAATATCACCAAAGCTGAGACATTACTCCTCATAATCTTAATTGATTTATCGATTTTGGTTAGATATCCAGGGAGACAAATGGCTCGAGACACAAAAAACGCATTTTAGAAAAACTGACATTTTTGGCCTTTAAGGGTCAAATTACGAAAAATTCCTTTCTTAAAATATAATGTTACCACGGCGGAGACCATATCCTTTAATATGATACATCTTTTATCTATATTGGTTAGACATCAAGGGAGATAAATGGCTCATGACAAAAATGCATTGTAGAAAAATTTATACTTTTTCCCTTTGAGGGTTGAATTACAAAAACATTCATTCCTAAAATATGATGTCACAAAGCTGAGACATTACTCTTCATAATCCTACTTCATTTATCGATTTTGGTTAGCTATCCACGGAGATAAATGGCTTGAGACACAAAAATGCACTGTAGAAAAATTTATACTTTTTCCCTTTAAGGGATGAATTACAAAAACTTTCATTCTTAAAATATGATGTCACAAAGCTGGGACATTACTCCTCATAATCCTACTTCATCTACTGATTTTGGTTAGATATCCATGGAGATAAATGGCCCGAGACACAAAAAACGCATTTTAGGAAAACTGACATTTTTGCCCTTTAAGGGTCAAATTATGAAAAATTCCTTTCTTAAAATATAATGTTACCACAGCAGAGACCATATCCTTTAATATGATACATCTTTTATCTAAATCGGTTAGACATCAAGGGAGATAAATAGCTCGCGACACAAAAATGCATTGTAGAAAAAATTATACTTTTTCCCTTTAAGGGTTGAATTACAAAAACTTTCATTCTTAAAATATGATGTCACAAAGCTGGGACATTACTCCTCATAATCATACTTCATTTATCGATTTTGGTTAGATATCCAGGGAGATAAATGGCTCGAGACATAAAAAACGCATTTTAATAAAATTGACATTTTTGCTCTTTAAGGGCCGAATTTCGAGAAATTCCTTTCTAAAAATATAATCTTACCACGGCGGAGACCTTAGTCTTTAATATGATACGTCATTTATCTATATCGGTTAGATATGAAGTGACATAAATGGCTCGTGACACAAAATCGCATTGCAAAAATATTGATACTTTTGCCCTTTAAGGGTCGAAATCCGAAAAAGTTTTGGCTTAGTGGAAGACGTCACTAAAGCGGAGATATTAATCTCTAAAATGATACTTCATTAAATGATTTCAGATAGGTATCCGGGGAGGTAAATGATTTGTAGCACAGAAAACAGCATTTAAGACATATTGTCATTTTTTACCTTTAAGGGTCGAATTCTGAAAACTATCGTTCTTAAAATATGATGTGACCAAAGTGGAGACTATAAGCTTTAAAATGACACCTCATTCATTGATTTCAGTTAAGTATGAAGGAAGATACAGGCTTGTGACAAAAAAATACCTTATAGAAATAATATATATGATAAGTATTTTATATTGTTACTACAAACTTCATAACTGTTTGCAGTTATTTATGATACTAGTAAATTTTTCATATTGAATTTACTGTGCATAATGCTTTCATGTATTGGTTCTTCTTATACAGCTTGGTTGTAGAGGTTATTATGGATACATTATGAAGATAGTCACATATTTTATAAGTAAGTTGTGGTAACATTAAGTGTATTATTCCTTATTACCTTCATTGACCTGTGTTTTAAACAACAGATTTTTTTAAAACATTTTCAGACCTTACTATTTAGCATTTTTTTATGCAACATTAATGAGTTTTATTATTTTACGAATGCTGTGAAAAGTGGTTATTGTAAATTTTGTGACTCATTTATTTCCGTGATATTGTCATTCCAAAATCTTAGTTATTATTCCTCAGTTATTTAGAATGATCCTGTCACTTAGAATGATGATTGGACTTATCTGAGAGCAGAAGGCCATTTTGTAAATTAATACAATTTCATTTTTGTTGAAGGAGCTCTGTTTCCTGTTGATGAAGATAAATTTAAAAAGGTAGTGAGCGAGATAGAGTCATTGGAAACCAGATTAGCAAGCAGTGATTTTCCTATAGTGAGACAAAACTTGAGGTAAGATGATCATGTGTAATAAGAGTATTTATTATTTTCTTGGGTGTAGTTAGATGAGCAGTTGGTCATGTCTTAAAAATATTAAAAAAGTAATCTGACAAATTTACTTTGTCACCTTGTATTAAATATTCATATTACATTTTAAAAACATGTATTATACTTCTCTCTTTTACATGTATGAAGATTTGTAATAGAATATTTTCTACAGTGTTTGCTCATTATCATCATTATTGAATATCCAAAGCTACCCTTTTATTTCTAGGTATCCTACACAGACAGCTAACTGTTGTTGAAAAAAATGCATTATTTTAGATTTTCTGTACAAAAATCTGTTTTATTGGACTGGGTTTTAAGTTCAAAAATATTGTTTGTGGGGGTGACTTAAAATTTACTTCATTCTTTAAGGATAATTATTTATAATAAATCTTGCTGGAGAAATAATTGTGTATATGAATATACAGTATTTTCAACTATGTGGGTTAGTGTGTCTTCCAGACAGCTCACCTTACATTTATAATATAAATATCTGACCATATTGTTTAGCAGTACTAGAAGCTTAGTCTGTTATCAGATGTGTTACATACAGTTTTTGGATTGTCCATTATTTATGCACAGTTACATGTGATGAGTAAATTGAAAATACTAATGGACAGAATTATCAGAAGTATGGATGAAATACCTGTGCCCCAGAAG
Source organism: Vandiemenella viatica (assembly GCA_031002005.1). Lineage (NCBI taxonomy): Eukaryota > Metazoa > Arthropoda > Insecta > Orthoptera > Morabidae > Vandiemenella > Vandiemenella viatica. The sequence continues at coordinate 195,418,540 of JARYHS010008074.1, read as the reverse complement.
CATAGAGAGGATAGATGACAGGTTGAATTATGAGGGAGAATCGTGGTTTCGAGCTGGCTGTGCAGCAGGCATTTAAGAATAGAGGCATAGAAGTAAAAACTATGAAGAAGGAGGTACTCTTGATGCATATTAGGGAAGGGAGAGGTGTAGACATACTTCTGTACATTTAGTGAGGCTCAGGCTACCAGGCCACTAGTACAATAATTGGTCAGGTAATAAAGAATATAGAATCACCTTCAATGGTTTTCACTATGTATGACAGAGTGGTGGTAGTGAGGGACAAAGAGAATAGTATTGATACCTTGTAGAGTGACCTAATGGAGGTAGTGGTGTAGTAAGCATGAGTAACATGGATAGAGTTCATGTGGATCCTAAGTTGCCATGACTGGGCAATGTTGTAAGGTGGTTAAATGAGGAAATGGAAGTGCTGTCATCAGGGTTGTGTCTGTGGACAATATAGGTAGATGGGTTTTGTAGGCTTGCCATAAACCTAAATATAGGTTTTTTAGCTAAAGCTGAAAGATATCACCTTGCAGTTATTTTGGAGTTAGGACTGTGTCATTATTTTTTTTTTTTTTCAAAGTTACAGGTTGTTTGGTAAGGGAATAAAAATAAGTTACCAAAGGGATACTGAATACAGACACACACTGGAAGAAATTGTAAATATTTAAGGAACAGTTGAAGATCATGAAATTGTAAAAAGGGTATTGCAACAATAACTTGATAAAGCCAGTTATAAAATTGCGACTAGTGAGCTTCAGGTGTATAATGAACCTAAGCTATGCATGTTGGTAACTTTATAGAGATGTAAAAATCACAATTTGTTTTAGTGATGGTCTTAATTAAAGCAAGGGGTGAGATTTATCCAATAGTTATAGAGTGTACCGTATAGACAGACTACTACAGTTTGTAGTGTTCGTCGATCATAGTTATGAATTTCTATGGTTGAGATTTTTGGCCTAATACTAAAGAAACTAAAATGTTGTCTGTCTATTGCATTTTATCTGGCAACACAGTTATGTTATTGCAAATACCATGAGAAATTTAAGTTTCTAAAACGTTTCTTTCATTAGCGATATGTTACTGAAAAGTAGTCGTAGTTCCACATTTTTACAGCCGAAATATTTTTCTACATTTTTTTTTTTTATGAAAAGCAAACTTAATGCCTTTATTAAGGCAATTAATTTCATAGCAGTTCTGTATGTATTAAACTGTGTAAATAATTTCTAATATCTCTGATCGCAGCTACTTTGTGGGCAAGAATATCGTTGTCAATTGGAATTAATAAATTTTCACATCGCTTATATATGTTCATATCGTTGATGATTTAAATCTTAAACTTAAATCTCATTTAATAGCTAACACGTTTATCAAAAATTAAGGGTATCATCCATGATGGTAGTAGGAATTTATTCTGGAAAAGCTTGTAAGGGAAAACAAATAAGAATAATTTTTAATGATATCTTTCATGATATGAGTACCTTACTCTGTTTAGATTATCAGAGTATTTGGTTAGGATTTTATTTAAATAAATTCATTTTACTTTAAATGACGGAAACTACAATTTCGAAAACGGATTACTTTGACTGATAAATTTCCCGATTATGTATGTTTCGTGTTGAATAAACTTCATTGTTTCTTAACTTCTGTCAAAAAAAAATAATCTTAGGTTATGCTTTAACATAGTTCTTATAACTGATACAGATAATATAGCAAAAACATCGAATAACCTTCTTCTTACATGAATTTCTGCATCTAGTTGTAAATAAACAAAAAGCAACACGAAGGAACGATTGTAATATGGCGAGTGACGGTTGCACGTGCACTTGACCATTCTCTAGCCAATAGCTATAGACGATGTGCGCAGACTCCAGACAACGCATTTTTTATAGAGGATTTTGCGTATGCTGCTGTATGACATTTGCAACATTCGACAATAATTATACTGTAATGAATGAACAATCTTGTTTCAAAGTAAATACACATATACAAACAGTTCAGTGTACAATGCCCGCAGCCGGCCACTGAGACAGGATCTCCAGTCACAACAACATGACGTGGAGAAGCTCCAACCAGGCCACCGCATCTGGTGTAGCCAAATTTAAGTCTTCCGGACTACCAGGAAAGGCACGCTCCTGCACAATGTGCGACACAGTTTGTAAAACATCACCACAGTAACAGTACGGAGAATCTGGCTCTCGGGTAGTTTCTATATTTTTTCTGATCTAGTAATCCTTTATTTTGTGACATGTCACCTAAAGTCAGAAAATTGACAAATATTGTTAAAAATGTACCCCTACAAAACGCCCTAAAATCATTTATGCTGATTTGTAATAGGTTGCCTGATTATTGAGATTTCTATAGTTTCATGTGCGAATGTTACAGCAGGATTACTGTAAATATCAATACCACTAGAACTACTTTCACCAGGTGATGTAATAGAATCATAATATTGTATTTCTAGTGATGTCTTGCCACTTCAGAAAGTTGTTCTGGCTGTTATGCTGGTTCTGGGTGTTTTATGTCCTAATTACTGCTTGAAAATACCGGTAATAAGTTTTGAAATTGTCTACTGCATTAATATGGTATCTCGTGTGTTGTTCTAGTGATAGTATGATCTCCACTAATTCAAAGAAATTCTTCACAATCCTCAATTAACACCAACACCATTTTTTAAAAAATTATTTCAGTTACCGATATACACAGATAAAACTAGCTACCCTCTCCAACTCCAGTTTTTGATACCGTACCTATAATGTATGCACCACAATACTTACAAGAGCCTTGTTGAAGTTTTGTAACAAAGCCATCGCATTCGCAGAGAAACTACCGCATATTTGATGCTGTCATCGACACGAGAAGAAGAAGAAATAACTAATAAAAGAGATGGGCTGGAAGATATAAGACATGTTAAAAGTTTTCTTGGAGTGTGCATGGAATGTATTAATGGTGAGGCTTGGATGTAGATTGGTGTAAGATAAAGCGTAATAGGTAGAACAAGTAAGATGACTATAACCATGAGCTGGCACTTGATTTCAGGTATAAGGGTGTGGGAAAGTTCCACTTTGTTAACAAAGGAGTCTGGGACTGAAATAAGTTACCAAGGAAAACACTGAAGAGTCTACCAAGAATGACAAAAATTAAAAAATCTTAAGGGCAAAAGCAGGTGGAAGGTGATATAGCACTGAAAAAAATTTAAGATTAAAAAAATAAAATAAAAATTTTATTGAAATGGGAAAATTAGGTATTTAGGGATATTACCACCATGGAATCTGCTCAGTCATAATTTAAATAAAAAACCCTCGTTTAGTTGAAATAATGAACAAAATATAACAATTTACTTTTTAAAATACTTTTTTCTCTTCATAATCATTTTTCTTCTTAATAAATTGTAGGAAGAGACATTTAAGTAACAAAGGATAGGGAGAATAGCCCATCACTTACCAAAGTATGAAGGCTGCAACAAGTGAATAACTCATAAGATGGGCACAAAAATACAATATTTTGGTATTAAACCTTACTCTTGAGAAGAAACATTTATGTTAAGAAGATTCTATTTGTTTTCAGACAGTGGAGGATAAGCAAAAATCAACTAAATCTAAACATGAAAGAATAGAACTGGAAATCAAAAAAATAAAGGATCTGTCGAAGGAAAGGGAGAGAAATTTTGAAGCAAATAAACAGAAAATTCTTTCACTAGGTAAGATACATTCAGTTTTTAAAAACACAATCTTTTCCTTGTTATTCCTTTTTTGTTACAATTTCTTTGTAATATTGCCAAAAAATTTCAGTATCTGGTCAGTGCTTAAAGTGACTGTCTCACCTCTAAACAGTTCTGTGAGAGAAGTACTAAAAATGGGTCTTTATTGTTTCTGCAGACAATATTGTAGTTTTCTCAAAGAGCATTGTATTTGATAAAGGATTTATTACAGCATCATAACATTTTTTTAGCGCATTATTGTTAGTGTAGACGTAATCATGTATTAGAAATAAGGCAATTGTAGGTTATTAAACTACAAAGCTACGCAACAAATTAGGTCACCAAGAAGTGATAAGTGTTCTAATTTTCAACAGTTACATTAACAAATATTCCAGAATAAATTACACCAGATATTCATGAAAAATGCTCTGACTAAATAGAGCCTGTTACATTTATTAGGCTGTTGAATCATATTTGTAATGCTGCATCTGACATCCAGTATTTTATCACTGATACAGCTCTGCTGATGTAATGACTGTAACATAATTGAAATATTCCTTAAGAATTAGCATTTGGTTTTGCCTTGTGCAGTTGAGAATAGCTTACTGAAATGCAATATACAATACTTCGTCGGCTCTTTGTTTGGTGGACATAACCAATAGCCCATTATCATTCTCACTGACTATTTATGTTAGACATCAAATTTTAAATTAATACTATTACCTTTTTTTTAAAAAAAAGTGTGATTTCCACTACACCAAATTTAACGCTAAAATTAAGTTCATATTTTAGCCAGATCAAGTTAACGTGTCTTGACTGTTAACCTTGAAAATGGTACTTATTCTGGACCATACCCAAAACACAGTCAATGGCTTATATCTTTTGACCCTAAAAGTGGGAACTATTCTAAGACCCATGACCACATGCAAAAAATACTGACTGGCTTACTCCTAGTAGATAATAATAAATATTCCCAAATTTCTTTGCTACTATCAACTATTACAAGAGCTCTTTAAATCCCCAAAATCCTTCTGTCAAAAACAAATCAACTCACATTCTGTAGGATGCAGGCTCAAATCTCCATTTGGCAATCCAGATTTCAGTTTTCTATAGTTTCCAGGTGGATGGTAGGATGTTTCAAAAAAAAGTGGTTGAACTCCTTATCAGTCTTTATGCCTAGCCCTTTCCTGCCTCTATTGACCACAACAAGGAGTAAAGCCATAACAAAAAAATATTTACCATCTACCAAATCTTATGTAATGTTTCAGATAAATAATATAATATAATATTGAATAATCTCAGTACTTTTAAATTACTAATACCATTATAACAATTCCTATTTGAACTCCGATATCCCTACTGTCATGCAGTCATCTTCTCATAACAATTTACTTTTCAGTTCTCCTTCTAACAGTTTCCAAATCCAATTAATAAATATGTTAAAAAGCTATGGTACTGTTACAAACGATCCCATTTGAACCTTATTATTCCATATTAACAGTTGAAGGAATTCTGAGGGAAAATTTAAACAGTAATCTCCCCCCCCCCCCCAATCCCCCTTGAATTACTGTATTCACACTTCATTTATACCAAAATGATTATAAACATAGGACACAAAACTAGTCCCCAAATTAATTGTTAACTAATCAAAATGAATTCTTCCGTAGTAAATTAGGGGAACTTCGAAAAATATTTAACAAACATTTTACTTTAGTTGTAGAGAAATTAGGCACAGGAAAAATCTCCGGATTGTGCCATAGGGCTTCTTTAAACTGTATTCCCAAATTATGGAAATACAATTGTCACCAGTAACAGTCTAGGAAATAAATGAACTCGTTAAATAATTAAAACCTAAAAATTCCTATAGACGGAAAGATTTTCATATTATGTAAGTCACATACTTGCCCACATTTGTATGAATCCTTAATGCAAGATATATTTCCAAATAGACTATAATAGGCAGTAGTTATAATATTATTTAAGAAAGGAGAACTGACATCTATTAATATCTACTGTTCTATTTCTTCTCAAAGATTTTTGAAAAATTCCTGTATGTTAGAGTAATAAATCATGTTACATACTATAAAATTCTTACTACTTCAAAATTTGGATTACAAAAAACGTCATTGACAAACATGGCTATATACTGTATAAAAACTTCTCCAGCCCCTCACTAGGGGTGCACCTCAATCAAATGCAAGATTTTTGGGCTGGTCTCTGACTCCATCTTCTGGCAAAGTGTCAGGTTCCTGGAGCACTTTCTCTTATGTAGCCCCCACAGGTCAATGGCTTCCACCAACATCGTAGTCACGTGTGCAGAGCAGCTCTCTGTGCTGAGGTTGTGGGGCCAGCAGTGTGGTTGGGAGATATGGGAAGTGGGGTGAGGGATGTAGCGGGGATACACACGGTGGAGGAGATCAGTTTTAATTCTGAGTTTATTCTCACATTTTCTTGATGGCTCTGTCTTGCTAGTCTTAGTTGGCTAATCACTGGGCTCCAAGCTGCGCTAAGTTGGCAGCGATTATCTCTGTTTACCAGGCCTTCTGCATTCTTGATCACATTGTCCCAGTATCAATTTGCATGTACCAATCCCTTTAATGTCAAAACCATGTTTCTCATCTTCACTATGTCGTGCCATAGCTGACTTCATTGCTTGTCCCAGGCGTACACACCACACATTCTCCAAGCAGCGCTAAAACACAGAGTGCACCATCTGCCCAATATATTGCTGCCCACACTCACAAGGGATAGAATAACAAACTGAGACCCAAACCATCTTTTGCACTGTGTAATAAGTCCTTTATCTTACTGAGTGGATGAAAGAAAGTCTTCACACCAGATTTACCTAAGAATCTGGCTATTTTTGCTAAAGTCGCTCCAGCATATGGTAAAAAGACCTGTTGTTCAGCCTCTTGCTGTCTTGCTTTCCTTTTTTCTTTCATATGGAAGAGCCTGTTGAACTGGGTTTCGCTGTATACATTGATGTGGAAAGTGTGTCATAGATGGTCTAGCTACACCAAAAGACTTGCTGAATCGCAGATGCCTCTGGACCTATGCAGTATGGTTGATAACACTGAATTGCGCACAGCAGGATAATGGTAGATCTACACGCTGAGGTATAGGTCAGTGTGGAGTTGATTTTCTGTACACACCAGGCCCTAGTGTGCCATGTGTATTCCTTCTCATCATAATGTCCAGAATGGTGGAGTTTCCTCTAAATTGCCGTGTAGGTTGCTATAGATACTTTAATGATGAATTATAGAATTTTATCTTTGTCAGTAATTCTGCCATTGCTTCCATCCATTGCTATTTTTTGCTTCTTACCATTTATGCACTTTCGCTTGGCTCCTTAAACTTGTTTTCTTAATCTAACTTGAAACATCTTCATTGTATTTCTTTATATCAGCCCTCTTTTTTTCCCCCCTCAAAGTTTTAGACAACTCAGAATACTCTATCATGTCATAATTGGACTGAATCTTCATATTCCCCTCTTTTTGTAATAGTGTTTTTTTTAATATTTCTGAATATGCTCTTCTGAATATTGTTACAACAGAAACTGCCATCCTCTTGTGCACTCATGACTAACACTGGTGCCAGCTCTTCATCTTTGGTTTCATGGAGCATCCATTGAAAATTGTCTTTTACTCCCTCCCCCCCCCTCCCCCAAGTTTTTATGATTAATAGTTGTGGTCTTCTTTCTTGTGGGGTGGGAGAGCTGTGACGAACACACAGACACTAACTCCATATACAGTATTACCATATAAAATCTTAATTGTCTCTGGAAATTACTGCAGCATACAATCAGTAATAAGTGATATGATAAATATCATATTCCAATGTGAGTGTATAGCAGTGACTGGTTGCATGTTGTTAGTTTTGCATCAAGGTCTAATGTTTGGTAAAGAAGGACGCTATCACTTCCCCTTAGCAGTCTTCCCAGTCTCAAGCAAATATCACCATCTAATTCTGGCAAACCAGAAAAGAAACCTTCCTGCAAATTTGCAGCATGCATTTGGTAATCATTACCTACTACAATCTTATGATAGGGGATCCTTTCCGGTTATTGGACATGCCACTTGGCCTACTACACACATTTGCCAGCTTGCCTGTTTTTAGTGCATAGGTTTGTATATATGACACACCATCAACCAACAGTCTATCAGAATAAATGGCCAAAGGAAATTTTTTTACATTGGTGGTCTCTGGAAGACTATCCAGTAGCAATTCATGCCAGTTACCACAACATTAACAAACTCTACAACTGTTTTACAGTGAAAACTATTGTAGTCTTTCCCAATACTATGGTATTACTCCTTCTGAACACTGTAGACCAAAACTAGCATTTCAACATGTCCTTGACACCAGAATCAACCTGCCCCTAACTTCCATTAAGACCTCACCACTAAACCTATCATTTACTGTTCTTCTTCTTCTCGTGTCGAAGACAGCATCTACAGCATCATTTACTGTTGATATTAGTTTTATATATACTAGTAATCGCCCAGGGGTCGAAATTCGACCGTAATTCTTTAAGTTATTTAGTTTCTTTCGTGAAAGAATAATAATCATGATATGAATTTGTTCTATTGTGTTTGCTGCGAGCATAGATATATTATATACATTGACATTGTTGACTGCGAGTGTGTACCAATACGTTATTAGCTTGTGTTGTTTGTCTTAAATCCCTGCAATACCTATAAAATTAAAATAATACATTCCATGCTTGACTGTATCCTAAATTTTAGCTTTTGAACTAACCATAGCAAATGATGAAACGTATTTATGAATGTTTTCCAAATAATTTTTGACTTACTATTTATCGATGGTTCATTTGAATATAGTCCATCATACAATGATTTAAAATATTCATTTTGACTTCAGACCAGTAAAATTGCTTTAGCTTTATGACAACATGAAGTAAATGCAGTCCTTTCACCTGAAGTGACTTCTGATTCGAAATGTTTTGCATTGCAAAACCTGCATTGGAGTTTGATACCTGCATGCCTCAGCCTACGTCAATCTATTCTTGATGTCACAATGAAATGGTTGACTAGTAGGATTTAATTTTTTGTTTAGTAGGTAATCTTTTATGTATTAGTCACCATTCACTTGCACTGTTGATCATAATAATAAAATAGATTATGCCATGTCACAATTAAAGACAATTATTCATGTGGTAATTTTTCAAAAACACTGAAGGAATAGTGTTCAGAATGTTGATTCAGGACACTCACCATTCATAACAATCACTGTCTTGAAACAAAAAGCCTGCCTGATGAATTCAAAATGTTAAGTTTGCCTTCTCTCATGCTCTCAGATAAGGGGATAATTGTAGACTAAGGACTGGTTACTGTTTTGTATAAAGTCAGTTTCACGATATCAGGTTGATCTGCCATCTCTTATAGAGAAAAGATTTGGAACTTTAAACTTTTGGTTAATAATGCTAAAAGATTCTTTAAGGAACATAATAAAATCTGTTGGATTTGAAAGTTTTAATAAAACTTCAAACTTTAAGTGTTTTGTTACCGATTATAAAAAAGTTACCACGGCCTTCTTCAGTTATATGAAGAATTCAACACTGCACTATACGCAGTTCCCAAATGTTACACTACACTGTTCCATTATATACTGAAAAAGGTGCTGACTTGTATTCTATGCATTATCCCCAACTTCAACTTTGGCAGCTTTAACGGCATTCCAAAAGTATGGATCCACTCTCAATTATTGTTAACATATTACTCAACTGAAAACTAACTGAATCGAAAAACTCTGGCTGACTGAGTGTACTACTCTTTAGTTCCTGTGTGACATCTTCACATGGCATCTTTCAAATGTTTTTCTTGAATGCTTCCTTGGCATTTTGAGGTGCACGGTTCCTTGCTATAACCAAAGAGAAGCTTAACTAACATCAGAAGGCTTATTGGTACTTGAAATTTCTACAAGATGATGTTAGAGTTGTTTCCAAAATACCAAATACAAGAGTTTCTCTCTCTGTCCCCCTTCTTCTTCTACTTTTGTAAAATCATGTTACAAATTTTAAAGGCAAAATGTTATCTAAATATGGCATTTCATCCAAATTGTTTGAGTCATTTCCGAGATCATCTTGTTTAACACCACATAAATCGCTTTTAAAGAAAAATGATATTATTATGTTTTTTTTATGGCTTTACACCTCATTGAGATCAAAATCATTAGATGCGGAAAAGGACTGGGTACAAGGAATGGGAAGGAATTTGGCCATGCCCTTTTAAGAAAGCTTCCTGGCATTCGCCTGGAGTGATTTGGGGAAACCCAAATCTGAATGCCTGGACATTGTTATGTTACGTACAAATCTTAATCCTAATCGAGGATTAATTAATGATGCAAGATCTGTGGTAATTCACTTAGACGAGTACATCATCAGTGCTAAATTCATCCACTCTGATAAAACTATGTTTATACCTCACATTAACTTCACATCTACTTCACATCTTCTGATCAACTGTGCCCTTCCAAGTGGTAAGAAAACAATTCCCAATAGAATTAACCTTCGTTATGAACGTTAATAAAGCACAAGGTCAGACACTTCAAAACGCAGGGTTGTATTTATCAGAACCTGTTTTTTCGTATGGACACCCGTGCATGGCTTTTTCACCAGTTTGTCGAACCATTAATATTAACTGCTAATATTGTTTTCAAAGTAAAGTAAAGAAGATTGAAAAAAGCATATATGCATCAACTCTCTAACAATCCAGATCTCATTATCCTTCCAGCTAACAAGGACTCGACAACTGTATTCATGAACCGGAGTGACTATGTGGCTGAAGCTCTTTGTCAGTTATCAGACACCAGCACTTACTGCCAACTATCCATAGATCTTACTCCTGCTGTCAACAAGTTAATACAGGAATACAGTTTAGTGGGCCCCTCCAAGGTATTACCCCACAATCCATTTTGCTTCTTACCTTCCAAACTACACACACCTACCCCCTAAACTCCTTCCCACAATCCATAAACCTGGCAATACAGAACACCCTATTCTTGCAGCTTACAGATTGCCAACTGAACACATCTCTGCCTTGGTTGATCAATACCTACAACCTATATAGTATGTCAGCTCCCTTCCCATATAAAGGACACCCAACACTTCCTCTTCCGGCTTTCTACTGTACCCACCTCTTCCTTCCGACCTTAATACTGATAATCATTGGCGTCATGTCCTTGTACACGGACATTCCACACTGGCATGGCGTCAGGGCCATTGAACATTTTTTGGATCAGTGCCCTCCCAACAACCTCCCTATGACATCCATCATCATCAAATTGACCCACCTGATTCTCAATAACAACTTCTTCCCTTTCAAAGGTAACATATATCTCCAAACCTGTGGCACAGCGATGGGCTCCCACATGGCACCCTCTTATGCTAATCTGTTCATGTGCCATCTAGAACAGACATTTCTGGAGGATGTCCCTCTCAAACCCCACATTTGACTTCGATTCCTGGATGATCTTGATGCATGGAGAAAACGACCTGCTGAATTTCCTGAACTATATCAATACCTTTAGCATGCTGAAATTCACTTGGACCTACTCCCACACCCAGGCCACATTCTTGGATGTGGATTTGTCCATCTCCAATGGCTACCTCAACTCCTCAGTCCACATCAAAACCACCAACCTTCAACAGTATCAGGAAGATTGCTAGGTGCTATGCTAAATAGATACCCAGTGGTTTCCAGTTCGTACTGGTAAGCCAGCTCCCAGTTTCTGAGTTCAGAGAAGCTTCCTCTATTTAGGAGGACTCTGATAGCATGTATGGTTAAGTATGAATTAAAATTGTTTGTATCATGCATAGTAGCATGAACAGACACTGAGTGGTTAAGGTTCTGTGTGAATATAGTTTGTTTGTTGCCATTCTTTATAATGGCCTGCGGATTTATGGACAGGCCTATGTAGGAGGCCGGATAGTGGTTGCAGGTTAGCTGATATATTGCATGGGAGGTTTCACAGTGGCATGTCCATTGTTGGGAAGCTTTTCCCAGTTACTGGATTGTTGAAGGTTGTGGTGGCATGATGTATATTGCACATATTGCAGCGGGATCTGTTGTATGGAAAATTCCCTTGGAGCTGTCGAGAAGGACAGGGAAGACTAGATTTGTGGTCTAGGTTTTGGCTGATGTTAGGAGATCTAGTATAAGATGTACTTGGAGGGTCAGGGTGGATTTTGGGGAGCTGGGATGTAATTTCTGGGCAGGCTTGAAAGAAATCATAACTGTACCAAAGGACTCTGTTAATTGATTCCTTGACTGTAAAGAACTGAATGACCATAACTGGACTGTGGTTTGTTTTTGAGGTTGTAGAATAATGGTTGATAGGGTGAGCAGGTTGTGATATGATACACACTGGTTGTTTTTGGATTAAATTTGATGCATAGTTGTGAATTATCAGAGCTTGGGAGATGTTATTGGAGTATAATGTGAGGATCTGCTGATAAGACCATGTACGACCTTTGCAAATGCCAAGGGAAGGGAGTATTTAGTGTGACAAGAATGGCAGCTGTCAAATTGAAGATACTGTTGTAGATTGATAGGATTGATGTGTGCAGATGAGTTAAGTTTACCATTAGAGAAGTACGAGCCCACATGATGGAAAGTGGCTTGAGTGGGCCAAGTGAAGTTCAGGGTGTAAAAGGTGTTGAGACTTTTAAGAAAACTGAGAAAACCCACCATGGTTCCAGATCACAAAAATTCCTATTAATGTGGTGGACCTTAGCCAGAAATTTCTGTTCAAAGTTGCCTAGGAAATGTTTTGTGTAAGAGTGGGCCACTGCAGTGCAACAAATCTGTTGGTAAATCATGTTGCAGTACTGTCTGTGGTTGTCCACATGTAGTTTGAAATATTATTTTATGTGTGTTTTGTGTTTTGCATGGTATTTTTTGTTACTGCTGCCATCCTCACTTGAAAAATAGCCTTTTTCTCTGTGGATTTATTTTTAAACTCACATGCTTCCTATTGCATTCATATTCTGAAATTCCCAAAACAGTCTTCTCTGCCTTTACATTTAATTGCACTTGTTCAGTGGCTAGTCATTGGTCAGTGACTCCTACACTATCCACTTCGTATTCTGCTGTTGAAGGTTTAATCCAGAAAATTTCTATATGCTTTGTAAAAGAAAGGGAAAACACACCCAACACTCACCACAGTTGAAGGGAGGAGGGCAGCAGCAACATAGCACAATACACAAACAAAGAAAAAACAATATTTCGGGTGAAAATCCCCTTTTTCAAGTTAACAGAGAGGTGGCTGGTCTTGCGCAAGACTTGCGTTGGACGCAGCCACGCAACAGACCGTCTGAGGTGGTGGGGGCAGCAACGATAATATAACCGCGAGTATACGAAAGATTAAAATGATCAAAAAAATAGTAGTTATTAAAAATATAAATAAAGAAAAAATATAAATGAAAATTAAAAAAAAACTATGAAGCTATAGAACTATTGTACTAGCCAGTGGTGGGTGTATAGGGTGAGGATGGAAGATGTTAACAGAAATTAAGGCCTGGGGGATGTCTAGTTTGAAGGATGTATTGATATGCCAATTCCCATCTGCGGAGTTCAGATTGGGAGGTAGTGTCTGAAAGTACTCTAATTGCTCTTACTGTGAAGCAGTTATTAAGGTCACGGGTGTTGTGAGTACTGGCATGGTGAGCAACGGGGAGGTCCAGGTTTTGGGAGTAAACTGTCTGTCTGTGACCATTCATTCTGATGGATAATGAGTTTGAGGTCAGGCCAATGTAGGAGCCTAGCCATTCGGGGCAAACGCATATGCTCTGATCATGAGTCCTTTACCCTCTATACCTACAATCTGACCCAGGCACTCATAAACCGCAATTATCCTCCAGAACTAATTAAAAAACAAGTATCAAGGGGCAGGGACTGTCCTCCACACCGACACAAACAACCTAAAGCCAACCAGAACCCTGTTTTTCTCACCCAGTTTTTCCCTGGCCTGGAATCGCTAAACAAAATTCTTCGTCTGGGCTATGACTTTCTTAGATCCTTTCCTGAAATGCACCGCATTCTTCCCACTATCCTTCCCACCACACCCCGAGTCACCTTCAGCAGACCCCCTAATCTAAAAAACATTCTTGTACATAAATATCAAGCCTCTGATGCTCCTAACCCACCGTTTGGATCATTCCCATGTAAGAGACCCCGTTGCAAAACTTGAGGTATGCATCCACCTACCACTACCTATAGCAATCCTACTACTGGTGAAACCTACCCCATAATAGGTCATGCCACCTGTATAACCACCCATCTCATTTACCAGCTCACCTGCCTCCACTGTCCAAGTTCCTACATTGGCCTGACCTCAAACTCATTATCCATCAGAATGAATGGTCACAGACAGATAGTTTACTCCCAAAACCTGGACCTCCCCATTGCTCACCATGCCAGTACTCACAACACCCGTGACCTTAATAACTGCTTCACAGTAAGAGCCATTATAGTACTTCCAGACACTACCTCCCAATCTGAACTCCGCAGGTGGGAATTGGCATATCAACACATCCTTCAAACTAGACATCCCCCAGGCCTTAATTTTCGTTAACATCTTCCATCCTCACCCTACACACCCACCACTGGCTAGTACAATAGTTTCATAGTTTTTTTTTTTTAATTTTCATTTATATTTTGTCTTTATTTATATTTTTAATAACTACTATGTTTTTGATCATTTTAATCTTTCGAATACTCGCGGTTATATTATTGTTGCTGCCCCCACCACCTCCGACGGTCTGTTGCGTGGCTGCGTCCAACACAAGTCTTGCGCAAGACCAGCCACCTCTCTGTTAACTTGAAAAAGGGGATTTTCACCCGAAATATTATTTTTTCTTTGTTTGTGTATTGTGCTGTGTTGCTGCTGCCCTCCTCCCTTCAACTTTGGTGAGTGTTGGGTGTGTTTTACCTTTCTTTTCCATGTAAATTTTGCCTCGCGGCATTTCTTTCCTTTCATTATTATCTATATGCTTTGTGTTTTTCCTGTTTCTACGATGTCCTACTGTCAACTGTGGGAACAGGTTATTAGCAGTTTAATGTCGTTTCCTCAGTAGCATATTTTTGTGTTACATTTTATCTCTAGTGGGGTGTAGATTTGATTAGTGTTCTCTCTGAGTTTTTGCAGTTTATCCAAAGTAAAGATTAGTTCGAGTTTCTATTCATTTTTATTTTTTCCGATTTTAGAGAACCTACCTAAGGAATAATTACCATAGCTTTAAGTTAACAAAGGAAGGTATGGAAGGTATGGAAGTACATATACCAAAGCGGAAAATAAATGGGGAGAATGATCCACCGTGGTACACATGCGAAATCAAAAGATTACTCAAAAAACAAATAAGGATACACGCACGCTACAGAAGGAAGAGGTCTCACAGCGATTTAGAAACCTTGGCTGAGTTAAGAGGACGTGTGAAGAATTAGTCCAGTAACGGGGTAGTTCTCACTTGCATCACATCACGTAGAAGATTTTTTTTCTTATCTTGTATATATTGGGGAGAGTATGCAGAAACCAAGTTTTCGACCTCCAACACCCTCGGCACAATTTTCTGTGGCCAAAAAACATCAAAATTTGGGTACTTTTTTCAGTTTTTCGTCTATAACTCCTTCCTGATAAGTCCTATCAAGAAATATTCTATTTTCAATTGGAAAGAGGGCAAAATTTCCTACAACTTTCGTATTACAAACTTTTTTCTAAACTCAAAACTAAGCGAGCTACAGTTCTTTGAAAATCAGCCAAATTTCACACTTTTCCTAAAAGTTGGTTTTTACCTACTTTGCAGCTCAAAATGACCTGAAACCCTGTATATATAACCGATATATATGTATTTCTGTATGACATAGTATATATATGTACTATACTTTGATTACTGATGGTCCATTCAATAATCATATATCATTGTTGGCCGGGAGATCCCGAAGAATTGTTCGGCCGCCAGTTTACAGTGTTATGGATAGGCCACGCAGTGCGCTTCTTGTGGCTATCTAACCTGACCAAGTACTAGTACCGCATATAGGGAACATACAGCTTAAGGTGGAATTAAAACCACAGAATCGTTCTAGCTTACTCCATATTACACAGCAAGCTGTGGCAGAGGTAAAGGTCGGGTTAATGGCCTTTGAAAATCATTGCTGAGACCGGGATTTCGATCTCCAGTCAGACGCCTTGAGCTACCTGATTGCTCTATTACTGAAGATAATAGAGCGAACAACAATGCATAATGTTATGACGCAAAGTTATAAAGTTATAATAATTTCGAAATAAGTTAAAAAAATGGTCATAAATAAATTTCTTTTCCGTTTGGATTGTCCCGGCTTATCAATGAATTGTGTCTCTTTCATCCATTGCATCAGGAACAGCTTCCTCGAGGTCGAAGAAATCTTCCTCTCCTTCATCTACTACATTCCAGGAACGCTTTCACGAGGCAGGCGAGAGCAATTTTTGCAAGCAGCTGAACAATGCAGTCCTGATTAGCGACAGCTGCATGGAGGAGAACAAAGTTTCTGGAAGGAATATGATACAACCTTCGAAGTAAACTCAAGTGCATAGTCTTTTATTATTGTTTTTTTATGACTTTACGCCTCGTCGACGTCGAGTTCATTAGTGGCACGATGGGACTGGGGACAAGGAACGTGAAGGATTTCGGCCATGGCCTTTTGAAGGAAGCATCCCGGCATTCGGCTGGAGTGATTTGAGGAAACCATGGAAAACCCAAAACTGGATGCTTGGACGGGAATTCGAACCGACGTCCTCCTGAATGCATTTATTATTGTAACTGTAATAAGACTGGACGAGCCTTTCCTTCATCCTCACGGCAATGGGTACGTTTCTCGACCCAACCAACCTTTACTTGGTGGTACGTGCATATTGAGTGAAACGTTGCCGCATCTGATTTTGGTGGCAACCGTCTAGTCTGAATGCATTTTTTGGGCAGATTTCTTAATCTTTCGATTTCTTAATTGTACCGTTCCAAGATGATCTGTTCCCCTGCGTGTTCTCCAAATGTTCTCTGGAGGCTAGAGTTCTGAGAAGTTAGCATGCATGTTACTTTCAGATATGGTTGGTATTGAATCATGCGGTAGAAGTTTTCTTTCCCATAGCCGAAATATGCTGATATTGTATCACATCCAGCAAATGCATGGATGAAGAGGATGTGTGTTGGTTCAAACTCGTGATACCAAAGCCCATTAGCAAAATGAGAAAGCCAATATACTCAGAATCATCGCACTGTCGAATTTTGCTGCTTGGGAAATTGCTGCGTCAACGATCAATCCAGCAGCATCTTGTTTTGTCTGTTGATCTTGGATGCCTCCTTTTTCAGTTTTTGCATTAGTATCAACATTACACAGTTCTTGCTGCTCTCATTTGCTGCGTCACTGTAGCACTTGTTTCCTCACTGAAAATGATGCCTGCTGAAGTATCTGATGTTTTCAAACTACAAATCATTTCAGATGACTTTATTCCTCTCTGTGCATCATAACTTCGGTATCCGTCAAATATAACTGTGATGTTGGATCTATAGTTCGTTGTCAAATAGGCTTCATATTTTCCACAGAAGCAGCCAAGGTATTTACTACTATGCCACATAACCTTATGCAGGAGGAATCATCCGTGCATAGCAAAAAATTTTGTGTTGGGTGTTGTATCTTGAAGAGATTTCAATGCTTCATATAGCGACAATTTTTTTTCCATTGTTGTACGGAACAAATTCAAATGGAACACATTGTTTCAATCCATTAAAACGGAAAAGAAATGGATTTATGACTAATTTTTTACTTATTATGACTTAATTTTGACTGCATAAATAGAATTTGTGCCATAACATTATGCTTTCAGTTTTGCAAATCCGTTTTTCAAACTGGTACAAATACCATCAGGTAATAGAACGACATGGTAGCTCAGTGGTTAAGGTATCTGACTGAAGATCGAAATCCCGTTCTCATCAGTAATTTTTAACGGCCATTAACCCGAGCTATACCTCTGCCACAGCTTGCTGTGTAATATGGAGAAAGCCAGACTGATTCTGCGGTTTTAATTCCACCTTAAGCTGTAGGTTCCCTATATGCGGTACTAGTACTTGGTCAGGTTAGATAGCCACAAGAAGCGCACTGCGCGGCCTATCCATAACACTGTAACCTGGCGGCCGAACAATCCTTCGGGAACTCCCAGCCAACAATGCTATATGATTATTGAATGGACCATCAGTAATCAAAGTATAGTACATATATATACTATGTCATACAGAAATACATATATATCGGTTATATATACAGGGGTTTCAGGTCATTTTGAACTGCAAATTAGGTAAAAACCCAACTTTTAAGAAAAGTGTGAAATTTGGCTGATTTTCGAAGAACTGTAGCTCGCTTAATTTTGAGTTTAGAAAAAAGTTTGTAATACGAAAGTTGTAGGAAATTTTGTTCTCTTTCCAATTGAAAATAGAATATTTCTTGATAGGACTTATCAGGAAGGAGTTATAGACGAAAAACTGAAAAAAGTACCCAAATTTTGATGTTTTTTGGCCACAGAAAATTGTGCCGAGGGTGCTGGAGGTCGAAAACTTGGTTTCTGCATACTCTCACCAATATATACAAGATAAGAAAAAAAAATCTTCTACATGATGTGATGTTTGTGAGACCCCCTTTTTACGACCCCGTTACTGGACTAAATGTAATGCATGAGGCCTTCAACGATTTTCATTCAAACACTCTCTCTAAGAGTCTCACAGAAAACCCAAAGAAATTTTGGTCGTATGTTCGAAAAATCAGTTGTACAAAAAAAAAATATTCCAGCACTAGTTCGTGAAGGGTCCGAGGTTATTGAAAGCCGTGATAAAGCTAATGTACTAAATACTGTATTCAAAAATTCATTTACTGATGAAAATAAGGATAGCATTCCCGTTTTCCAACGTCGTGTCGAGTTGGAGATGGAATTATTACGAATAGATACTGCAGGTATCATAAAGCAATTAGAGCTCCTAAAGTGGGGAAAAGCACCTGGCCCGTATGGTATTCCAGTAAGAGTATTTTCTGAGTATGCGGCGGAAATTGGGCCATTTCTGTCTGATATATTCAGTAAATCCCTAGAAGAGCGAAAAGTACCTTCAGACTTGAAAATAGCGCAAGTAACTCCGATTTTCAAGAAAGGTGATCGAAGCGATCCTGGAAACTACCGACCCATATCTATAACATCTATTTGTAGTAGAGTTATGGAACATATTATATGCTCGAACATTATGAATTTCCTAGATGAAAATAATTTGCTTACAACAATTCAACACGGATTTTGGAAGAAAAGATCATGTGAAACACAGCTGGCCCTGTTTACACACGACGTAATGAAAGTTATTGATGCAGGTTCACAAGTAGATGCAATTTTTTTAGATTTTCAGAAAGCCTTTGACTCTGTGCCACACAACCGCCTTTTAGTGAAGCTACGAGCGTATGGTATATCTGATCAGCTTTGCGTTTGGATAAAGGATTTTCTAACTGGTCGATCGCAGTATGTCGTTGTTGAAGGAGAAAGTTCTGCTAATCTAGATGTTACATCGGGTGTACCTCAAGGAAGTGTAATAGGACCACTTCTTTTCTTAATTTTTATAAACGATCTCG
This sequence comes from Vandiemenella viatica, assembly GCA_031002005.1. Taxonomy (NCBI): domain Eukaryota; kingdom Metazoa; phylum Arthropoda; class Insecta; order Orthoptera; family Morabidae; genus Vandiemenella; species Vandiemenella viatica. The sequence goes on along the minus strand of JARYHS010008074.1, from coordinate 195,399,190 downwards.
GAGACAAAGTGAAAAGCCTTTTTAGATTTTTTGCTGATGATGCAGTTATTTATAAGGAAGTAAGGAATTTGGCCGATTGTTTAGCAATTCAGCATGATCTGGATGTTATTTTGGCATGGTACGCTGAGTGGCAACTCACACTAAATTGTAAAAAGTGTAAGACAATGAGCATAACTAACAAAAAGAATCAGATTGTTCAGAAATACGAGGTAAACAGTTCAGTTATTGATATGGTCGATTCTATGAAATATTTGGGAGTAACAGTACAAAGGAACATGAAATGGGACTTACATATTAATACGTTGGTAGGTAGAGCTAATTCTAGGCTGCAGTTCCTAGGTCGAATTTTGAAAAATTGTAATGAACAAACAAAGGAGATAGCGTACAAATCTCTCGTGTGTCCACATTTGCACTATTGTTGTGCCATCTGGGATCCGTTTCGTAAGGGGCTGATTGAGAGTATAGAGAAAGTACAGAGAAGAGCCGCTCGATTCGTGACCGCTTGCTACAGTCCTTATGAAAGCGTTACAGAACTGATTAGTAGACTGGGCTGGGAGTCTCTGGTAGATAGACGACTCACGTTTCGTATAAACTTATTGGTAAACATGCGTACTCCCACTTTCACTTACGAGTGTAGTGAAATACTTCGTCCACCAACCTATTTGGGTTGGAATGACAGGAAAGATAAAATTAGAGAAATAAGGTGCCGCACTGATTCTTATATGAATTCTTTTTTTCCTCGTACCATCAGGGATTGGAATGCACAACAAAGAGATTAGGTTTGGAGCTGAGCACCCTCTGCCACCAACAGTTTTGTGATTTGCAGAGTATATATGTAGATGTAGAAATGGTTCCTTAACAAATTTCAAAAAATTAAATTTATTGTATGCAAAAACAATGCATTTAACAGCAATTTATTAAATTTATTTAATTGAAAATACCACCACAGGTTAACCATCTTTCATAGATAACTTCACAAATCTGCAGTTAACAGAATTTATAATGAGGAAAACAAAGTATTTATCCCAAAAAATTTTGTTCCATTTTATTTATGTACTGATATTTAGTGTTTTGCTATGCATCAGATACTAGTCACTAATGGTTTGCTGTCTGCTCAATTTTAAAAAGCTGTTTAGTAGTATTTGAATGTAGAATTTGATAAACTGTGTCTCCTAACTTGTTTATCCCAAATTTCAGATGATTATATCAGAAGAAAAAGAAGTGAAATTGAAAGACTTAAAGTTACATGCCAAAATCAAGAAATTTCAGTTGAAGAGGAACGGAAATGTCAAAATGAGTGCAGTGAGTGTCGGGAAAAAATAAGGAGAACTGAAGCACTGATATCATCTTTAAGAGAATCTTGTTACAGTAGTGATTTGAAGCTTACAAATACAAAAGCGAAGGTAGGACTACTAAATCTTCATTCAATGCTTATTTTTTGAGACTCATTTTGACCACTCTTTTCTTATTTCCTGTACAGAAACATTCACTATTCTGAAATAGTTTAAGTTGTTGCCATACATCATTTCTATATACACATTTTTTTAAATGTAATGTTATCATTGTCTTTAGCGGATTCGTTCCACTTTTGCTGATCAACCTGGCACTTTCTCTTTCCATATTTTGAAAACATTTCTGAATCAGACTGCCATCCTACTAGGCCTGTTGTAGTCTTAGGGGGAAGCAGATGTGTATGCAAAATGTGTAACTATGTTCTATGTATGATAAATATGCTTTTTTGTGTGTGTTATGTACAATTTATCCCATGCATTTTGCCTTAATGATTGTGGTAAGCCACCTTAAAATTGCAGTCAGGACAGCTTGACCTCATTGTACCTTCCCGATCCAGTGTGATCGAGCCTAAAAATTCTCATTCACACTGGCGGTTTATGTGTAATATAAAAGAATAAATTATGAATGTTGTAAATCTGCTGGGAAATCATGTAATACAGTATATTTCCAATTGTTTGTAAATTAAACATGCACATTGTTTTTATTAATGAAAATTGTTTTCAATTTGGACTTGAAAGTGTCAGGATTTTGTGACATTATTTTTATTCTTTATGGAGATATATTTGGCTGCTTCTGAGTGATGAATGGTTGAAAGTGACTTGTATGATTCATGTATTATTGTTATTGATTAATGTGGGTGGTTCACTTTACTGGAGTTCATCCGTGTTTACTTAATATTCTTCCAATATTTGAGGCAAATTTTGTTCAGCACATCCATTAATAATTTTTTTCAGTATCCAACATCATTATTTATGAAATAATTTCTCACTCCTTTAAGCTTCAAATCAAAGACCAATTTTACGGTCTAAGGAAAAGAGGTAACACACTTCCAGCCAAATGATTTTAATCAGCTTCAACATGTTAAGAACCGCCAAAAACTGAGTCATGTAAAGGGATTCAGGTGAACTATCTTTAACTTTCAATAAAATTTAAGGTCAAATGTTAATGGCGCCACAGCAATTTTGCACTAGCATTAATCGAGCATTTTTCATAAATTTATATGGGGTCCACAGGTGAATACTTTTTGAGGAATAGCAGAAAACATGATTTCAGCCACGGTTTATATTTGCAACTAGCAGTTAGGGAGCGTGCATAAACCACGTAGCTCCATTGTGGCCTGCTGTGAACCCCCCTCCCCTCCCCCCTCCACGTAGCCCTACGTGGCTTTTCCCTCAATTCCCCCCCCCCCTCCCCACATAGCATTTTTCCCTTTTGATTTCAGAAGACATTTTGTACTGTTTTCTCTTGTCAGATTATTGTAAATTATATACAGAGATAATTAACTCAAGGGAAATAAATATTCACATGCTGTTGTGAGTTCTGTTCCTCATTTTAACTGTGAAAAATGTTATGAAAGGAAAGTTACGTGGTCTGGCTTGGAACCCCTCCCCCCGCGTAGCCCAGCGTAGCCTTCCAGCCAACCCCTGCACCCTCTGGTCGAGCCACGTAGTTTGTGTACGGTCCCTTAGGGATTGCTATCCAACAACTTTCTAATTCAACTAATGTTATAAGATCTGTAGTCACAAATTTTTCAAATACCATAAGAATTAACACGATTGTACAGTATGAATATCTGATTAAGCAATGACAAAGATTTTAGTTGAGTTTTGATGACTGGATGTCCTGAAAAACCTTAAATATTTGAGGGTTTATGTCCACCGCAAGGAAACACAATTTAATCTTGGCTTGCTTAGTATGCTCGGTTCGTGTAGATTAGTCAAAGGACATGTGATATGCTTTGGTCTTCACCTCTAAACTCATGTTATTGGCTTAAGATCAGGCGGTATAAATGTCATGGCAAAAGTTGGTAAACTTCTACCTTGGCATTTGCAATTGTTCTGTTTCACACAGTACACAATTGGCCGCTGACGTATTATACAAACAAACAAACAAACAAACAAGAAAAAACCTACCGTAAAAGAAGTCGAAAGCACAGACTGACTTGGACGTAGACGATGAAGAGCTAGATGGAACAATCAAAGCACAAAGCGTGACCGTAACACTGGATCATCCGCTTAATAAAGTAATTTCCAGATATGATGATCTCAATAAAGTGCAGAAAGTTGTTAAGCTGCTCAAAAAGTATTTTATTTATGAAAATTTCAATTAAACCAAAAAGCGAGGAGGGAGAAAGGGCAGTCTCAGCCACAGGCTGTATAAGTACGTAATTCTTTCCAAACAAAGTGATAGTTTGACTGCTTAGGAGATAGATTATTTTTTGAGCTAATGTGATTTGCTGTAAGGCGTGTAATGTGATCCGAATACTCACTATATTCGATTATTTAGTTAATAACTGGAATTAGCCTTAAAACTAAAGTACAAACACGCAAGCTTTATTTAAGGTATGCTAGAAACTTTTAAATTAATGTTAGGTATTTTGCTAATTAAAATATTTTTAACTGTTGATTTCTAAGATATAAAATTAAAGTTGATTTATTTATTCAATAAATAGACATTTATACTTAATTTGATAACACTTTAAAAACTGCATCAGATCCCGCTGGATTGACCAATCCCGCTATCCACAAATGCGGGATTGGAAACACTGTGGGATTGCAATCCTTACGAGCAATACTGCAACAAATGTGAATCCCACACACTTCTGCTGTTTTACTATTTTTATTGTTGTTATTTAATAACAGAAACTGAATTCATTTTTTATTTAGCGTTAACAATACAGTAAACCGATGACGTCAATCAGTATAAATCTCATATGTTCAAAACAGTGAGTGTTATATGCCAGGATAATTTATGGTCCATAGCTGATCATATATAAAAACAGTTTACAAAAATGTTTGTTAGATTCTGATCAGCAGATATACTTCCTTTGGTAATTAAAAATGCTTGTTTTCATACATGTGGCAGAAAGCAATTTTAGACATTAATCCAACTTTATAAATTCAAACTAAAGATATTCAACTTTATTATCTTTGTTGTTTGTTACTTTTCTTTGCTTCTTAGATCCTTGCTCCACAACAAAACATAAATTGAATTCTGCAGTCAAATATACAAGTTAGACTCGAGTGCCTCGTATAAGATTGAAACTAGGGATTGGAATCCAGCAAAGCGGGATCCCGCAATCCCGCCGGATCCTGCATAATTAGACAGTCTGGCAGATCCCGCACAAAATTAAGCGGATCCGCAAAATGCGGCTAAAACGCGTGTCAGTGCGTGACTCGCTGCCCCACTCGGTCTCTATCGGATGTATTGCACTGTTTGCCTATACCCTTTCAGTTGGCATTTGGCGCGTGTGAACAAACGTTTGTTTTTGTCAATCTCCGTCATTCGTAAGTAAATAGATACACTTTTAGGTATTCAGTTTTGAGTACACATTTCTGTAATATGAGTTATGTTGCGTATTTATTACGATTTTCCTAATATATATAATTATTTTTTATGTGTTGCAAATTTTATCTGAACTACAAAATTACAGCTTTTTATTCACGGTTTCATTATTCCAATTTTTTACAATGAAATCCGGAGATACAACCTATGAAAACTTCACTGCAATCTTTCGCCGAGAAAGTCTCCATTCTTACTAAAAAGTAATAATTTCCACTCTTAAAACGTCGTTACGCCACATATGTAAAATTGAGATACTTGACAGTTTAAGTGTTGGTGAGTAGTTTCCTTTAATAACATTGAATGAACTGTAAGATCAATCAAAGAATCAGGAGATATAATAATGAATCCCTCAAAAACAATTTTTGTAAAAAAAAAAAAAAAAAAAAAAGCCAGGTTTCGTGTTTGTGCAGTAACAAAAAGTTATGAGATCTTGTTCTGAGCCAAGTCTACACTTTACAGAGTATATTCACTTCACTTTGTGAAATGGAATGCTTTCTCTCGGTATTATGGAACCTTTATATAGAATTTTAATAAAAACTCTGGTAACTTGGCGACTAAGCAAACCATGTTTTTAAATTCATGTGATGTATTGTAAGGCACATAATATGACCTAACACTGAATATTTTCCATTTTTTATTATCTACTTAAAAATTGGTTTAGATTAAAAAACAAAAATGTAAAACCTCAAAAAGTACTTAAGACATGCTAAAAAGTTTTAATATCATTTTGCCAATTAAAATATTGTTAACTATTAATTTTTATCATTTAACTTTAAAATAGATTTATTAATTTAATTATTATTTAATTTATTAACATTTTAAGTAGCTATATTTTAAATATAAGCGTTAAAAAACTGTTTGCGCCAATACCGCACCGATCCCGCGGGACTGAAAACATTGCGGGATTGCAATCCTTAATTGAAACATGATTAAAAAGAAATAAGTAACAACAACATTAACAGAGATTCTGGTCTTTTCCTAAGCGAAGCATGGGAGCCAATGGTCCAAGATTTGAAATTACAACGTGTTGGACACAGCTGTCCGGGAGGACGCCGTCTTGACATGTCGACCAATGGGAAAGCTGATCCGCCGCCTCCGAGCCAATCAGGAGATCGGTCACTGTGATTGGCCGGCTTGGTTAATGCTGCCCATGCAGCAGCTTTGAGCGTGATGCTACTGCTGGTTAAGCAACGTTGAGCGTGGTGAGCACTTGGATGGGTGACGGTCCGAAATGCCGCTGTGGAGTCTCTTTCTTCTGCGCTGTTGGGACCGTAATTGGAACACCATAATCTTTTAAAACGATATGACATTTATCAGTTTCGGTTCGGTGATAAAGGAGTTAAATGGCTCATAATAATAATAATAATAAAACACACGCTGTAGAAATAATATTGATACCTTTGCCCTTTAAGGGTTGAATTCCAAAAAAAATCCTTTTATAAAATATGATATGACCAAAGTAGACACCTTGGTCTATAAAATGATACCACGTTCATCAATTTTGTATAATTATAAAGGGAGATAAATCACTTGAAGGACAAAAAGATGCATTTTAGAAATATTGACATTTTTGCCCTTTAGGGGTTGAATTACGAAAAGTTCCTTTCTTAAAATATAATGGTACTACGGCGTAGACCTTAATCTTTAATATGATACCTCATTTATCTGTATCGGTTATATATGAAGGAAGATAAATGGCTCTTGACATAAAGACGCCTTGCAGAAATATTAATGATTTTGTCCTCTAAGGGTCAAATTCCGAAAAATTCCTGTCTAAATATATGATTTCACCAAAGTGGAGATCTTAATCTATAAAATGACACTTAATCAATCGATTTCAGATAGGTATCCAGAGAGATAAATGACTCGTAACACAAAATAGCATTTTAGAAATATTGACATTTTTCCCTTTAAGGGTCAAATTATGTAAAATTGACAAAAATGGAGACCATAAGCTTTAAAATGACACCTCATTCATTGATTTCGATTAAGTTAGAAGAGAGATAATGGCTTGTGACAAAAAACAACATCTTATAGTTATTATATATATGATTGGGTTGGAGAACATTTTGAAAACTAAAATTCGAGCATTGCTGACATGTAGAAGAGTAATTTATGGGTGAAACTAGGAATCATTTTGGTTTTTAAGGTTTTGGAACATGGGTGTGCTATGTGTGCATTTTGCCATATCAATGTCGAAGAATACATTAGAATTCAGTGTTGTGCTATAGCATGTTCTTGTTTGTCGTATTTTTTTTTTAGTTTAGTTGCCACATATGTTCCGAAGGAAGTGCATGTATCTTGTGGACTGTCTGCTTCAGCTGCTTTTTGTAAATAGTGAAAAGCTTCATCCATCCTATCGTCTTTTTTTCTTTTGCGAACTGGGGCACCTGTTGGTGGTGGCTTGAAAGTTTTGGATGTGCAGGCACTCGCAGCACTTTCTGACTCCTATGCTATTGTTTATTTTCCCTCAGAACCATGACTGTAAATTGAAAACAAAAAATTTGTTTTAAACAATTTTCAATTCTCAGTTACTGAAAAAAAATCTATTTTTGAAACCTCTAGAGGTAATTTAAAGTTTTTAGTTTATGGTTATTCTGAGTAACTGTAAACTAAATTCCAAAAATAATAAAATTTGTCACTTAATTAACTGGATATTTGTTTTTTAGTTGCCATCTACTAACAAGGAATGGCTTGAAGTTTCTGATGAATTCAACCAAGCATGGAACTTCCCTCATTGCTTGGAAGCGCTGATAGGAAACATGTAATTTTTCAATCACCAATTAAAAGTGGAAGTGACTTTTATAACTACAAATCACAATTCAGCATCGTGTTGCTTGCTTTGGTGGATGCTGAATACAATTTTCTGTACGTCGATGTGGGTTGTCAAGGCAGAATTTCAGACGGTGGTGTTTTAAAAAATTGTGACTTTTATAAGAAAATAGAAAATGGGGACCTAAATCTTCTGGAGCCATTCATATTTGAAGATTTAAATATGACTCTTCCTTACTTTTTCTTGGGAGATTCAGCTTTCTCTTTAAATGACAATTTATTTAAGCTATTTTCCAGGATTCATCCAAAGGAATCAACACAGAGAATTTTTAATTTTAGATTAAGTAGAGCGTGCAGAGGAAAATGCTTTTGGCATATTATCAACCGATTTCGCGTTTTGCGGAAACCTTTCCTTGTGGAACCTGGGAAAACACAGATCATTGTACTAGCGACAGTTTGTGTACATAATTTTTTAAGAAAAAGTGCTACTTCATGGAATAATTATACCCACTCCACAAATTTTGATAGTGAAATAGAAAGAGAAATTCAGCCTGGAGATTGGAGAAATGATTCACACAAACGTTGTTCACTTCTATCCATTAAAACTGTCCCACACAAAAGTAAAACGAGTGCAGAAAATGTAAGACAGCATTTGGCAAAATATTTTACTTCATCTGGAAGCTTTAGCTGGCAAGAGAAATATGCATAATTTTAATTTGATTACAGTTCCTAATTATCACTTACCATAGGAATAATTGTGAAAGTACTAATTATTTAAGCATAATGTACCATATTGTTTTAAATAAATCATATAAAATATGAATTTTCTTCAATTTCAAATTCCTTATTAACTTTCAATGTAAACATAAATAATTGTGAAGCACAAATTAAGGATTAATTTGAAAACTTACGCTTACTGTTTCATGAGACTCAGTTTTTTCATCGAGAAATTACATCGTATTAAATGCAAACCATTTTGATTGGTATGCTTCAACTCTTCTTGAAACAAATGGCAATTGGCTCAAATGGTATTGTGATTTGTTTATATTTACTGTTCAATATGGTCGCAAAAAAAAAAAAAAAAAAAAAAAAAACTTATTCATATATTCTCTCAAGTTACGATTTCTATTAAAAATTGATTCTGTCAACTTACAATAACCTAAACAAGGGCTTAAGGGCGCGTCAACGGCGTGGTCACTAGAGAACCTAAACAAAAAGAATAATTAATTAAACAAGAACATACCCCTTCCAATGGTCTTTTCTTTTTTTTTTTTTTTTTTAATTTTTGCCTCTCCCTTCGGTAGGAACCCTTGAGGCTTTCAATTTTCTTGCGACATTCATCTCTAGAAATTTGTATAAGATCAGAAATTTCATTCCATGCATCTTCCTTTTTTAAGTTATTATAGTAAAATTCATCCTTGGGGTTCCACAGCACGTGATAGTTTTGGCAATTATCCTGAGACATTTCCATAAAAGCAAGATAATAATAACAATTTACACAAATTAAGCATGAGACACGAGTGTTGACAGCAGCTGATTGACTGAAAGGAGAGGGGGCAGTCGGCTCTTATTGTTAGGTTCGACAACAGTCACGAAGTGCGTACTCACTGAGCACGAACCAAGCACGTGCTCACTTTGAAGTACCAACAACTATCAGATCGGGCTGAGCCATGCGGATCCATTCGGCTCAACCTGTATACATCTGAGCAAAATGGGGCGAATGCATGTTCATTCAGGGCGAATGCTCCAGTGAATACACAGCCTTAGGAGTGTTGCGATGCACAGTGTGTTCAGACACACTTGTACTCTGCCAGCATTAAAGTCTAATGTTAGTTCCACCACAGTTCACTTCCTGTGCTGTTTTACCAGTCTGTCCAGCCTACATCTGTAATGAGGGGAGGCCACCCAACCCCTTGATGTTTGGACATGGTTTTACCTTGGTTTCGCAACTCGTTGAAGACACTCACCACAGCACTCTTTGAACACCCGACAAGTCGTTCAGTTTCCGAAATGTTCGTGCCGATCTGGCCATCACAATCTACCCTAGGTCCAACTCACATAGATTGTGCGCCTTCCCCATTCTAAACATGGATAGTATGCTCACTGGTTCTACATTCACCGTGCATGTGTCTGACTAGCAGTGATTTCTCATCAGGTGACGTTGCTATCGCCTGGACAGGTTTATATCGATAGTATGTAGGAGATCATAATGTAATGGCTGATCAGTGTATATTACCCCCAAATATAGAAATATGTCTTATTTTTTGCTACTTCTCAAAAACCATTCTTTTGCAAATCCTATACATATTAATGAAAATTACTTATTTTTATTATTATTATAATTATCTTTCAACTTCCCCTTCAGCAAAAGGAATACGATTCCAAGACCAAGACTTTTTTGAAATTTAAATACCTTTACAGGACCCAGTTTTTTGGTGTTTCTCAACAATTATTTTAAAGCTTATTGAAATTGGTTGGCTAAAAGAAGTAACCTCTCCTTGTCAGTCAACTTCTTTTTCCTTGTGTTATTTCTAATTCATCTACCAATATCCTTATTGTCAATATATGCTGTATACATTCCCTGCACTCTCTTCGCTTTCCTCCTGCCTTCCAATTACTCACAGTCCATTTGCATTATTTTTTACCTTCTGCCACCTACAGTTCAATGTATTGCAGATGCAGATATCAGTGACCAATTACATTTTATAGTAATTGCCACAAACAAATCTAGATTGTTTCTTTTCCACCTTTTGCATTTCCTATATTTGATAATGATATTGTGAATCTCGTACCATCATTTTGAACAACAGTCTGACCAAAATATTGTACACCAACTCTCTCGCATATATAGCACAATCACTCTTTCTAGTTAATGCATTATTACTATGCTTGTGGGATTTATAGTTGTGCTGTGGTATTGTAACTTTCATAAATCTTTCAATAGATTTATATTCAAAGCTAAGATTAATTTTACCAAACACTCACCAAAGTTGAAGGGAGGAAGGCAGCAGCAACAAAAAATAGTACACGAACAGGATAAACACAATATTTTTGACAAACTTTTTTCAAAAACATAGCAAGCTTCTTCAACCAACACAGCCACACGCAAGCGCCTACACTCAACAAAACCACACACAGAATAGGTTGGTGTTTACATAGGAAACAAATTATGCTTTGAAGTGTAACCATGTTAAAAATAATTGAAAAAATTATTACTTGTCAACAGTTACAATGATGGTAGTCAAAATTTAAGTTAAAGATGCAGGTAATCAGCAGCTCTCAAAAAAACTTCTTCTTCTTATCTTCAGTATAAATGGATTTCCACATGACATCCATATGTTTTCATAACATATATTTTGAAAGTGACTTTCAGAAACAGTGGAGTAGAAAAAAATGCTGGCGATGGGAAGGAAACATAAAGTACACCCATCACCTGAAGGGCTGTGGCAACAGAGTATATTTGAGACACGAAAATAGAAAATGCAGCATGTTGCTAGGTTTTACAAGTGCACTTGCAGTCGGCCATTGTTTTCATGTTTGTATAGTGTTTACGCCATCCCCCCATCTTGTCACCCCAGGCACTGCTTCTTTCGTCTATCGTAATGTGTCAATTTTATCTTTCCTTTTCATATTAAGAGCTAGTTTCTTGACATAAATTCCTAGTGAAGGAGATCATAATGTGTATGATGAAAATAATAAATGATATTATATTATTATTTTCAAAATTTCTACTAGTTACATTAGTCTTATTGAGAGTTTCTCACATCTAAATTATAAATGTGTTGATTTCTGATTGAATTAAACATATTGTTTTAGATATTGGGTAGTAATTTTTTTTTAACCGACTTCAAAATAGGAGTTGATTCTCAAATAGTCTGTATTTTTATTATTATTATTTTATGTATGCTCAGTGATATCTTCTCCAATCGTGAACTTTTTGTCTTGGCCAAATTTAAACTGGGTTTGTTAGACTAGGCATACTTAAAATGTATGAAAAAAATGTGTGTTGCAATCTGTCTGTGAAACATGTATTTTTTTGTGCTGTGTATGATTGTGAAATTTGTGGTATATGAGGTTATTATTATTATTTCGTATCAGAAACATACAGTTACACAATCACAATCGTCAAAGGTATATGAGATGGAAATTGGGGACTGTCCAGCCATTCACCTTGATGGTTGTGGGAAACTGCCTGAAAGCCGCAATCAGGATGGTTAATACAGGAAGACCAGGATTCGATCCTGGTCCTGTTCCACCTCCCTGATCCAGGGTGTGGCATCTTAATGCACTGAGGCATACTGGTGGGTGGGTGGTAATATATTTAGAATACTATAATGTCTTGCAATCTGACTGGATTTGCAGTCTCGCGTGTTTTAATAATCTCTTTTTTCCTATTGCAAGCTCCGCTGTCATCATTGTGTTATGACAATATTGATTGGTTGAAAGCAAAACATTTTAGGCCCCTGACAGAGAGGTACCTTAATACCGAGCGTGGTGGGTGAACGGTTAACATTCTGGCCTCGATTTCAGGAGGATGCGGATTCGAATCCCTGTCCAGGCATCCAGATTTGGCTTTTCCATGGCTTACCCAAATCACTCCAGGCGAATGCCGGGATTGTCCATGGCCGAATTCCTTCCAATTCCTTGTCCCCAGTCCCATCATCCCGCCTCTAATGATCTTAGCCGTCAACAAGACGTAAAGCTGTAAAAAAAAAAAAAAAAAAAAAAGTGCCTTAATAGTGCTCAAAGATGTGCTTTTAAAATTTGTGTGTTATGTCATTGCTTTAAACCTTATCCCACCGTTCTTCTGCCTACAAGTCCTAGGTCATTTAGTCCGGGCATCCAGATTTGGGTTTCCAATGGTTGCCCAAAACCAATCCAGGCAAACACCACCATGCTTTCTCAAAAGGCCATGACCAAATTATTTCTTGTTCCTTGCCCACAGTTCTTTCCCACTTCAACATCGAGTCATGAAGCCATAAGGAAAAAAAATCTAGTTCATTTAGATACAAATACATCCTGTTTTACAATTTTATCACTGACTAGGAGAGGTCTTCAGCATGGAAATCACGATGGTAGAACAAAAAAGTTTGATAAATAGTACACCACCTCAGTTTCTCACCAAAAAGCAGTTCTGCTTGGTGGGCCTCCATTTAAGATAAATTGGGGATTAAAATTGTGTGTGAATGATGTATACCTACAGAGAAGACTCTTAGCCCTCAATGTCAGTTTAGTCAAGTGTGTTATGGTGGTGTGTTCCTGTGTGGTTAGTTCCAGGTTTGATTCTACCTACCGCTAACTTTGATATTCTCTTTTGCAGCATTACACATTCATTGTGAAACAAATTTACCAATTTATTTATATTCCTTTGAGGAATATACAAATTTTCCAAATCGGAAATTCCCCTGGGTTAGCCCTTAAACTATACATCCGGAATGAACAAGTTTTGTTATTGGTCGATGCATGGATTGGCCACCTTGATATGACTCTTTATGATAAAGTCTTTTCAAATGAAAACAGAAAAGTGATGCCGCCAAAATGTACGCATTTATGTGAGCTATGTATTGTGTATTCCAATCGCCAAGTAAAAATACTAATGAAAAGGCTGCAAAGCGCACGTGAACTATTGCAAGATAATCGTGAAATATCTTTTGTGAAGATACATTCAATTATTCATCACATTTTGCCAGTGACTGTTTTTTTATGACATAGTAAAATATACATGGTATACTTAAAAATTAGTGAAGGAAAGACCAAAATTTACAAATGTAAAGGAAATATGCTTTCCTGCTTCAATAATAAAAAATGTATGTAGCTGTTGAAGGCTATCTTTTATCAAATGCTACTGGTGTACACATAATTTGAGATTCAAGTGTTTGTATGATTTAAATAATCCAAACATTTGCGTAATTCTCAATGGAAAATAAATATATTGCTGAACTTGTTTCAAAACAATTTTGTAATTCTGCAAACATGAATAGCAATGAAAACAAAACATGAAAAATTTATTACTTGCAATCCCACACAATTTTTAATCCTCAATTTCTCTTAAATGATGGCCAACCAGGAACAACTGCATTAGGGCGAAAAACTGAGGAGGCATACTATTTATCAGACTCGTTCAGTCCATGGTCGCAATGTCCACACTGAAGGCCTCTCCTAGTGAGAAATAATATGGAAAATAATTGGTCTATCCCAAACTATGGCTCTTTTTGACAATGGCATAGCTGGTTGTGTGCACTTCAGGTGTCACCCATTTTAGGGTGAAATAATTGGAACTATAGTGATTCAAAAAATATTTTTTAAATTATCTTCCTGCATTCTTAATTTGATGTTGTTCCGCTCATTCATTTATTCTTTTAAATAAATATCTTACTTTATTATTGTCAAACAAACTGTTGCTTTCAAACGTTATACAAATATGATTCCTAAGACTTCCGCGGCCGTCTTAGGAATTATTTAACATACCTTTACGGGGAGGAAATATTCTACGCATGTAGAAACATCTCAAAACTACGAGAGAAAAGAGCATGTAAACTTAGCCAACTTACTTTCTTACTGTGATGCAGGATTGAAGATATCTTACCATCATTTCTGAAGATCCAACATCACATTGCAACAAGAAAAGCAGCACTGATTATATGGAAGACAGGATTTATGCTTCTGCGCGAAAGAATATGACAGACGCGGGCAGAGCTGGCTCACTTAGAAGGTAACTGATACAAACTACATCTACGGTTATCCGCACATCTTGAAGCTCCTGATTGGAATACGTTGGATTCAGTTTCGTCGAATTACGTGTTGCGAGTGCTGAATAACACTAGAGAGGCACAGATTTGTAAATTTCAAAAATTCAAGGCAGAACAACAACAACAACATACTCAAATTCTGCAACTGGCCCATACAGTGGTGAATCTTACAGACGGAACTAGATAAAGCAACAATATCTTTGCTATCGAAAGGTCTTTATTTTACCCCAGTACCCACATATTTGCCAACTTTAGATATCATAGCGGGCATTGAGAGCGCCATTGTGGGTTTAGAATCCGATCAGGCAAATAACATCCGACAAGAGACAGCTCGCATTCTTGCCCACGCAAAACTATCTAGCGAAGAAAGATCAGCCTTGCGGGTATTACGGCAACATGATGATATTGTGGTTCTCCCAGCTGACAAGGCGTGTGCGACCGTACTGATGAAAGCGCAGGACTACCACAATATACCGAGCGTGGTGGTGTAACGGCTAACGTTCTGGCCTCGCATTCAGGAGGACGGCGGTTCGAATCCCCGTCCGGGCATCCAGATTTGGGTTTTCCATGGTTTTTCAAATCACTCCAGGCAAATGCTGGGATGCTTCCTTCAAAAGGCCATGGCCGAATTCCTTCCCAATCCTTGCCCCCCCCCCCATCCTTTCCCGTCTCTAAAGACCTCGCTGTTGAGAGACGTAAAGCAGTTAAAAAAAAAAAAACCTACCACAATAAAATTACGAACTTGCTGGCAGAGAAAACTTACGAACCATTAAGTAGAAACCCACTACAGAAGATGAGGAAAGAGGTGGCCCGAAGGATTAACACCTCCAAAGCGATTGAGCAGGAGGACAAAAAAACCTAAAAGCGGCAATTGCATGATGCCTAGGTTCTATGGATTGTCCAAACTGCACAAAAAAGAGGTTCCCTTACGTCCGATTGTGAGCGCGGTCAACTCATCCACTTGTACGGTATGTTGCCAATAAACTGAAACATCTCACGGAAGATATCAGATCAGCTGTAAAGAACTCAGCTCACTTTATACAAATTATTGATGATCTGACGCTAGAAAAGACTGATGTCATGGTGAGTTTTGATGTCTCAATGTTCACTAATGTGCTGGTAGACGAAGCCGTTGCTGTAATACATGCTAAACTTGTTGCACAAGGAAAGTCTACTGAGTGGGCTGACGTGACAGAGTTCTGCCTTAAGTCAACTGTGTTCCAGTATGGTGGTCATCTTTATGCTCAAGTTGAAGGTGTGGCCATGGGCTCGCCACTTTCACCTGTAGCCGCCAACATATTTATGGAAGCATTCGAGATGAAGGTGCTTAACAACATGCGCCTAAAACCCACAAAGTGGATCCGTTACTTTGACGACACCTTTGTCATCTGGCCTCACGGTAAGGAGAATTTGCATCACCTGAATAGTGCCCACCCAAGAATTCAGTTCACTATGGATGTTGAAGAAAATGGACAACTGCCATTTCTCGATGTCCTGGTTCACAGGCGAGGCGATGGATGTTTGGGTCATACTGTGTATCGCAAGGCGACCCACACTAATAGATATCTGCATGCCATGTTGCACCCTTGTCCAGCAACAAAGAGAGGCGTATTAACATCACTGAACTTAAGAGCAAAGACAGTATGTGACTCGGAAAGTCTGAAGGAAGAAATTGAGACACTTACAAAAATATTCCGAGGCAACGCCTATAGTGAATCCGACATCAGAAGGGTTTTAAGACCCAAAAAACCCATGGAAGACATCAACGTATCCCATGATATTAATGTGCCAACAAAATTCGTCTGTCTTCCATACATACAGGGTATCACAGACTGGATTGGGAAACTGTTAAAGCAGGTGGAGGTGCAAATAGTATATAAGGCTAACTTCAAACTTGGACAGTCACTAATCAAGGTAAAAAAAACAAATTACACCCTCACCAGCTTATGGGTCTTTATGAAATCCCCTGCAGCTGTGGCAGCGTATATCGGCGAGACATGTCGTACTGTGGCAGAGAGACTTAAATAACATATCTGCCACTACAAATATAACAACAGCGAAAAATTTGTCATAGTCTACCATGCCATTAATACCGGGCATGAATTAAAATTTCAAGACACGAGTCTACTGTGGAGAGAAAACCACTGGTGGCCCTGACGGGTGACAGAGGTAGCAGAAATTTTAAAGAATACCAACAACATCAACGAAGATAGCAGCCTTTTACTCTGCGATGCTTGGCGCTCGTTGCTATGTCAACATAAACAGTATCTCTGTCGAAGGCTGTAGGATACCAGCCGAAAGCTCAGGTAATGAAACAAACAGCGCGGTGTAACCCGAAAGTCAATTAATCATGATACAAATATGTTTACACATCATATCGTAAGTGTATATACACTCATAATATTTTTTAGATTGGTGCTGTTAGGTTTGAAACCATGTTTCTTTTATACTGTAAATGAATTATAAATATTTTGTTTGCATTTTATCTCCTTTTTCTTTTTTCTCCCCTTAGCATTGAGATCATTAGAGGTGGGAAAGGATTGCGGGCAAGGAACAGGAATGAATTCAACCATGTCCTTTTGAAGGAACCATTCCAGCATTCGCCTGGTGCAACTTCATGAAACTATGGAAAACTGAAATCTGAATGGCTGGATGGGGATTCAATCCTGCATTTTTATGATTTTGAGGGCAGAGTGTAACTGTATTCTCGTCACACTTGGTCTTTTTTTTCCTTAGTTATTTATAATTTAGCAGAAAAAAAAAAAGTCAGTCTTGCACTGTATGCTTTTGTTGCAGCATAATTTGCGTATAAGCAGCTACACATGAGAGGAGCATTAGTAAATCAAAATTAATCAAAAACTACTTACGCTCAATTATGAGCAACATGGGGCTTGACAGTCTACACCAGGGGTCTCCAAACTTTTCAGCCTTAGGGCCATACTGATTACTCCAGTAAGTTCCGAGGGCCAAAACCAACATAAAATTAGAAAACTAAACTTAATTTGCTAGGGGGCGTCCGTAAATTACAGTAGAGTTAAAAAAAAAAGGTCTACAATTCGCGCCAGGGTGGGACCTTAAAAAAAAAAAAAAAAAAAAGGTCTCCAAAAGTTTCGAGATCTCACGAAATTTGTGGATGCCCCCCTAGCTCTCCGCGGGCCGTAGTTTGGAGACCCCTGGTCTACACTAATATTATTCATGTGGAAGTAACTCTGTCTGTATGTTGTTACGTTTCTTGGGATAAACGGCTGATCCGATCTTGGTGAAATTTGACAAGGAGATGTTATTTGCCATTAAGAAAGACATAGGATACTTTTTTCTGTATAAGTAATACATATTGTCATGTAATTTTGAAAAATTACTGAACGGCGATAGACACATAGGATATGTAAGTCTCTGTGGTACCTTCTGGTTTAGTGGTCTGGTATGTGGAGCTTCGTCTCCGTTTCAAATCCTGGCGGAAGCAAATATTATTAAGAATTGTTTTTGATCGTATGACCCATGCCTGGATGGTCTGTTTTTCAGATTCCATGTTAAACTGTAAATCCCACAGCTTAAGGTGAGCTATCTGTGGCGAATTGTGGGTGGTCTGACAATGCCGTACATGTACACTTTTTACGCTATATTGATCCTTCAGGATTTGTTTCTCTCCCTGTCAGTCTATGCTTTATCTGCACTAATAATATTATGAAACCTATAACGATATTGATGGAATTTGACAAGGAAATACTTTGCATCTGTAGGAAGGACACAGGACATTTTTTTCGGTATGAATAAATGTTGTAGTCTAGAAATTTTGAGAACTTAACAAATGGTGATAGACAGATGGATGCGTATGTTAGTCTGTAATACTTCATCCGTTGCTCCAGCTAAGCTTCTCGCTTAGTCTGTTGGTGTATGATTTCTTAATAATTTTTGTTTAAAGACAGAACTAATTATTTAGTATAGATGTAGATTTGCTGTGCACTGTACTATTAGATTGTGTCTGCCTAAACGTTTCTGGTATCTGTGTATGTTGTCTTCTTTTTTTTTACAAGCGTAGCAGGCGTAAACATGAACTAAGGTGTAGAAGAGCATGAGTAGCTGAAGTTATTAGAACCCTAGAAATTGATGCTCATGCTGAAGAAAGAAGATAAGACAATGTGGAAATAAAGTGGCCCTCAGTTGAATCCTACCTCCCCCCCACCCCCCACCCCCCACCCCTCACCCCTCACCCCTCACCCCTCCACACCCCACATCTTCATTTGTTTTTCTGTTTTTAAATATATAGGAAATTGATTCTCTTCATGAGACAGGTTCAACGGTAGAACGATATGGCGATGTCTTTCCCTACTTATTATAAATCTTGGTATTGTTTGGGACAAATCTTACATTACTCTCAGCTTTCTATACCCAATTCTGGCAATGAAATTCTAAGTACGAAGTCGTGGGTAACAGCTATTATCTATAATGGTATATCGTTCGCTTATGCTTTGCTTCTCTCACAGTTTGTTTGATTGTGATGTGTACATTTGTTTCATGTACAGACTCAAATTATGTGATTGTGTGGGGCTTTGTCGGGAAGTGGGTAAGCGCTAACATAACAGTCCTGGGCTAGGTGAGTGTCGCGGGTGTGCGGTGCGGTTTAGAGGTGATGCGGTCTGCTCTCGCTCCAGCTGTCCCGTGGATTAGGATGTGCCTTCTGCCTCGACTGTCGTGCTCCGGTGCTACAACGAACGTATAATATTCAAGATCGGTCACGCACCTTGGCCTCTTACGGGTATTCCTTACTTCGAGGCCACTTTATTTTAGTGCGCTCCTTCATGGCGGCGTACGTGTGCATGGATTCTCATCTCACCCTGTTCAATGATCAATTCAGAACTTGCACAGACTGGTGAACTCCAACTGTGTAAAAGTTGATATGCCGTACCAGTCTATTATTATGTGTTTATCTAAAGTATTCTGACACCAATACATTTAGTATTTTTTTTTCTTTTTTTGATATGCGTCATAGGCATAGATCAGTCCTAGTGTGCAGCTCTAGCAGATCACGAGCAGCTAAAGTTTTTCGAAGTCAAGAATCTGATACTTCAGGTTGAAAGATGATGTCACTATCAAGCTGAAAAGCATCATAGACCCCTGAGCAAGTACAAGCTCACCAGACTATAGATGCAGAGAGTCACGTGACCCTTAGAGCGGCTGAGACTGTATAGCAGACTCAATCTCGCCGGACTTTAGATGCAGAGCATCAGGCGGTCATTAGAGCAGCTGAGACTCTACAGCAGACTCAGGCAAGACAATGTTTAGATGCTCATCGACATGCAACTCGGATAGCTGCAGAGCTGTTGGAAGAGTTTCAAAGACGTTGTGAGTTAAATGCTGAGCTGAAGACCGAAAGAAGATGAGCATTTATGTGTAACACTTGGTAGGCTTTTAATAATGTTGCTTTTGATTATGATCCACTGACTGATTATGTTAATCATCGATTAGTTATTATAGAAATAATGGGCCAAAAATGTAGGTATTGCGAAACACTTAAATGGAAAGAGGATATTGCTGGTATGTGTTGTTCCGGTGGGTAAGTTTTGCTTCCCTTGCTAGGTATTCCAGAAGAAACACTGGAAACGCTATTTTTGTGCAAAGACAGTGTCGAAATACATATTCATGCTTTCAGCTGACCTCATTTGGTGTATACAGGGAAGTTGTAATGCCTGGATTTTCCCCTATTCTTACAATTCAGGGACAAATATACCACAGAATTGGTTCTTTACTTCCTTCAAATAATCAGGAACATAAGTTCTTACAGATGTATTTCATCGGGGATGAAAATAATGAAGCAGACTGCAGGTGTCAAAATATCAAAGGAGTGGAAAGAGATACTGTGTTAAAAATACAAAGAATGTCGCATGAACATAATCATCTTATTAACACATTCAAAACTGCTTTGCAGAAATGCCAGGAGAAAACTATAAATTAGTAAGCATCCAGACCATACACCAAGTAGGGAACATGAAAGCCGATTTAGCATGCTATTCATAATAAATAAAGTCGCAGCCATGGTCACAGGTGAACAGTACCCATCCCGAAATATCGTTCTACAGAATCATGACAACAGATTAACCAGGGTGCATGACACACATAAATTTTGTGACACGCTCCAATATCTAATAATATTTAGCAAGGGGCAAGAAAGGTATTGCTTCCAGATACTGCAAATCAATCCGGTAACAGGTCTCGCCTTGCCTAACAAAATGGTGTCCTGTATGGATTTTTATGCCTATCACTTGATGACATGCAAAGACGATTTTTATGTAATACCATGGTGGGTCCAATCAAATTTATGTCAACATGTACATAAAAGTTGAGAGTGAACGGTTGCAATTCATATCGTTAAACCAAAGTAAGCAGAGGGCTGAAAATTATGTTAACTTCCAGGATGCTGTCGCAAATGATGCGAATCTGAACCCAATGATATAGGGAAAATGGTCATTTTACTGTCATCATTTGTGAACAGTCAACGATACCTACAGGAGTATACGCAGGACACATTTGCTTATATTCGCACATATGGTCGCCCAGATTTATTTATTACTTTCATGTGCAATCCAGCATGGAAGGAAATAGTCGATGAATTAATAGTGGGATAAAAAGCTGTTGATAGACATAATATAGTTGCGAGATTTTTTTATTAAAAAATAAAAAGCTAATGGCAGTTATAACTAAAGGAAGAATATATGGGCTTCATACATTCCATCGAATGCAAAAGCGTGGCTTACACATTTTGCTGTTGTTGAAAAACAAATTGAGATCCACTGAGATTGATAAAATCATATGTGCTGAAATTATGGATCCAAGCAGTGACGTGGGGCTTCATGATATTATAGCAAAAAATATGATTCATGGTCCTTTCAGTCCTCTCTATCCTCAATCACCATGCATGAAAGATGGGAAATGTACCAAGTAATTTCCTCGTCAACTACACAAAAATACAATTCACAATGAAAACAGAAATCCGCTGTACTGACGGAGAGCGCCAGCAAACGGAGGTCAAACAGCTTCAGTAAAAAATTAAAACAGCAATAATTCGACTACTGTCGATAATAGTTGGGTGGTTCCCTATTCCCCAGTACTGTCAAAAAAATTTAATGCCCACATCATTGTAGAGGCATGTTGCTCAGTGTGGGCAATTAAATATATATGTAAATATATAAATAAAGGTAGTGATCAAGCCATATTCAATTTCGGAAACTCAGAACTGACGAATCATGTCAACGAAGTACAAACATACGAGACTGGTCGCTGTGTCAGCAGCAATGAAGCGGTGTGCCGGCTGTTAGAATTCCTGCTACATGAAAGACATCCCTCTGTAATACACCTCAGTGTGCATTTAGGAAATGGGGAAAGAGTGTATTTCAATGCAGGTAATATCCACTCAGCTTTTTTTCATCTTTGGTATACAGATGAGTTCGCTAAAACTCTTCTGTACATTGTAGTGCCCGGTTATTATACCTCAAATTCTGCAACAAAAGAATGGAAACGTCGAGTACAAGGTATTCTGGTTGAAAATTGGCCTGGTGTAATATCTGGTGATGCTTTAGGTAGAGTTTATGCTGTGAATGTAACCACCATGGAATGTTTTTGTTTGAGAATGATGACCATGTTCTAGGACCAGCCTCTTTTAAGGACCTTAAAATACATAATGGTCAACAAACTACAACTTTTAGAGAGGTGTGTGAAGCAAAAGGATTAGTAGATAACGACGGTAATTGGGAGACAACTTTGGAAGAGGCTGTACAATGTAGATCAGCCACTAGAGTGAGAGAGCTTTTTGCTATATTAATTGCAACTTGCACACTTTCAAACCCTCAACAAATATGGGAAAAGTATAAAAATGATACGTCTGATGATATTTTGCACAGAATTGAAGAGTTGACTGCAAATTTGGTACACAATGATTTGATTTATAACGTAGCACTAACTAAAGTAGAAGACCAAGTGATTACTATATCTGGAAAAGATTAATCAGTCTTTGGAATGAGGAGACTAAATCGAAATGGAGAGATTAGTAGTGATTTAGTACAAGAACTGGATTACGATATCGCTGCATTGCAACAGCTAGCAACAGAGTATGTTCCTTGTTTGAGCCCGGAACAAAGAACTGTTTTCAATAAAACCACATCAGAAGTTGAAAATGGTCAAGGAGGTTTATTTTTCTTGGATGCTCCAGAGGTACAGGGAAAATATTTCTTTTAAATTTACTTTAGGCTTAAGTCAGAAAGTGGTCATTGCAGTAGCTTCCTCGGGGATAGCAGCCATGCTGCTCGATGGTGAACAAATGGCTCATTCGGTGCTTAAGCTGCCATTAAATTTGGCTCACGAAGAGACACCAATTTACAACATCAGCATAAACAGCGACCGGGCAAGAGTGCTGCAGCAATGCAAACTATTAGTTTGGGACGAGTGCTCAATGTTTCATAAAAGGACCATGGAAGCACTAAATTGGACCATGAATGATATAAATAGTAACCAAAGTATCATGTTAGGAATGGTTGTATTGTTAGCTGACGATTTTAGACAGATTCTACCTGTCATGCCGAAAGGTACCCCAGCAGATGAGATATATGCATGTTTGAAGGTTTCTATGTTATGACAGCATGTACAAAAAGTTAGTTTAACTACTAATATGTGAGTGCAACTACATAATGACACGTCATCAGGCCAATATGTGATTGAACTTCTTAAAATAGGCGAAGATAGAATTGTCACAGTGCAAACGGAATGATTACATTAAGTCGTGATCTCTGTAATGTTGTTGGAAGTACAGAGGAACTTCTGACCAGAGTTTACCCTGATATACAAACTAATATGAGGGCTAAAGAATGGTTATGTGAAAGAGCAATTTTAGCACCGACTAATGAAACTGTTGGACAAGTAAATGAAAAAATGATGTCGCAAGTGCAAGGCGAAAGAGTAGAGTATCTATCACTGGACAGTGTTACAGATATTGTGGAAGTTACCACATATCCTATAGAGTTCCTTAACTCCCTGGAGTTACCAGACGTGCCTTCTCACAAATTAAGATTGAAAGTTGCGGTTCCCACGCTATTGATGCGCACCCTTGATGCACTGCGACTGTGCAATGGCACACGACTACAAATATCACAGTTGAGGTGCAACAAGATAAAAGATGTGATCATGACTGGGATAGCAAAAGGTGATGATGTGTTGATTCCTCAATTCCCAATAGTCCCGACGGACCTGCCATTCCAGTTTAAAAGGCTACAGTTACTACTAAAATTAGCCTTTGCGATGACTATAAATTGATCCCAGGGACAGACACTGAAAGTAGCAGGGGTACACTAGAAAAGGGTTGTTGCTCCCATGGACAGTTGTACATAGCCAGCTCACGTGTATCCAACCCCCAAACTCTACATATCCTAGCAAAGGATGGAAAAACTAAAAACATTGTGTACCTAATGATTTTGACATAAGATACCCCCATAAAAAAAAAATCTGCTGGAGGAACTGTGGTAGGTAGCCTCCCATAGATAATATCACCCTCCCCCATTAACAAATTTGTTCTCTTCATGAGACAGGTTCAGTGGCAGAATGGTATGTTGAAGGCTTCCCTCATATATTATCCCGAGTCTGTGATTTTTGGGACATCTTTTACATAACTTACATCTTTCTATATCCAATTCTGGCAATGAATTCCAAAGTCCACGTGTACGAAGTCGCAGGTACCAGCTATTTTTACTGTATTGACAATCAAACATGAGGCAACCCAAAAGTTAATTTTGAAGAAGTTAATTTTTTTTGGTTTGCAGCTAGAAAAGAGAGGTTTTAAAAGAATTTGTTTCTTAAGTATTGTCTTCTGAATAGTTTTGATATTTCAGTTTCAGTATTAAACAACTCTTTTATAAATAACAATGTGCTATATAACAGTTTTGAGCCATCCATATCAACCCTAAGTGCAATCCATGCTAGCTATGCCACTTATTCTTTATATCTAATATGTGTTAATCAGGGATGTGCAGTTTTAAGTGCTTAAACTGTAGTTTGAGAAGCTATTGGCTTTGTTAGGATTCCATCTTTTATGTCTTCAAGAAGTTTTTACTTTCTTTTGTTTTCACTGAAAGATTCACACTTGACATTAAATTCATGCTTAGTGTTTGCATTTTATTTCTCTTATAAGATATTCTCATGATTTTTGTAGTGGGGCTGCTTTAAGTCTTAAATGACTTATCTTCTCATGAAAGATGATTTCAGAGTCTGTATTTTAAGTGTTGTATTTTATTTATTTATTTCACTTTT
This sequence comes from Vandiemenella viatica, assembly GCA_031002005.1. Taxonomy (NCBI): domain Eukaryota; kingdom Metazoa; phylum Arthropoda; class Insecta; order Orthoptera; family Morabidae; genus Vandiemenella; species Vandiemenella viatica. The sequence goes on along the minus strand of JARYHS010008074.1, from coordinate 195,374,522 downwards.
GCCCTTCTACCTTGGTGAGTGATGGGTGTACTGTGTCTTTCCTTCCATCACAGCATTCTTTCCTCCTTCATTGTTGCTAAACTGAATTTTAGAGTTATATACTTGCTTTATTTATTATTGTGTGTGTGTAGGGCTCCGGCACAGATTTAATTTTTAAACTGTTTTCTTATGATTTGTCTTCTTTTGTCTTTGGCTTGAAATTATTAGGTATAAAAAGTTAATAGATATAAATTGAAGTTTTCATTTGTTTCCTTTCTGGAAATTACAAGTATATTATCTTGATTTAAATATTTGATAGCAAGTACAATTAATTGTCAAAGCGCCCTGTTGCCTTGGGTACTTCTAATAGTTGATGGTGTGATTTTTAATTACAGTTCTTTTAGTTGGGCACCAATTTTTATTTCATTAATTGGTTGAGTATAATATTGATTGCTTAATATTGATTGTTTAAAAAGATGGAACAAACATAATTAGAATGATAGATCTTATAGTTAATCAAATTGAACAAATAGATTAATTGCAAAATATAAAATAGAGCAGCAATTTAACATTTAAACACTGAAAGCCAATTATTATTGTTTCAAATTGGAATAGTTTACACATCACAGTCATTAAATGGTTTATTGGGACATGAGAGTCTAAAAATGGATTAAATGAAGTGCTCTGTTTACTAGTAGCTGATGTGTTGTGGATATCAAAGATGCAGTGTGATGGTTTTCTACATCCTTTAAGCATATCTGGGTGGCTGCAGACTAATGAGGTGTAAAGGTCCAAATACAGGGAGTACCTAAATGAATATCGGGGTTTTAACGCTTTGTAGTATTTATTACATAAAACGTAAAATTATGATTAATGCATGAAATGAAAGAGCAACTCAAACAGTTATGCCTACAAGCTTACAAGTGTTCAATGTGAGCACCTTTCATCGCACGGCACACATCAAGCCGATAGCCCATTTCTTCCCAAACGTTGATTAGTGTTTGTGGTGTAATTGTTGCAACAGCTGCCTCAATCCTGTTTCTTAGGTCGGGTACATCAGCTGGTAGTGGAGGCACATATACACGATTCTTTATGAACCCCCACAGGTAGAAATCACATGGCGTCAGATCGGGAGAGTGTGGAGGGCATACGAAACAAGCTCTGTCTTTGGGTCCCTTGCGGCCAATCCAGCGGATGGGTACAGTGACGTTCAACCAATTGCGTACCTCATTATGCCAGTGAGGCAGTGCACCATCTTGCTGCCAAATGAAGTTATTTGGTTAGTCTTCTTCCTACTGGGGAAATAGCCATAGTTGTAGAGCATCAAGCTAGGAAGTACCGGTTACAGTTGTTTCTCCAAAGAAAAAAGGCCCATAAACTTTCCGCCGAGATGTGGCACAAAAAAGGGGCGTCTCGTTACAATTGCACCATCTCGTGAGGATTTTATGAGCCCCAGATGCACACATTATGAGTGTTCACATGTCCACTAAGGTGAAATGTCGATTCATCACTGAAAACAATATGATCCAGAAAATCTTCATTGTCGTGCCATTTTTGCTACTAGCGCTTCCTAACGGATGATGGAGGAAACATTGCGCACAGGTACCAACAAACAAAACTGTTTGAGTTGTTCTTTCATTTCATGCATTAATTATAATTTTACGTTTTATGTAATAAATACTACAAAGCGTTAAAACCCCGATATTCATTTAGGTACACCCTGTATTATTATGGGTGTGAGTATAAACGTTGTAAGATTTATTAATCAACATTTGAGAGAGTTGCTCCAGTTAAGCGAACAGGCGATACGGCATCAAGCGCTGAGTTGCACATTCCACATGCGTGCCGCAGCGCAACGGCCTGGCAAGCATCAGTAATTTGAGAGAATTTAGAGGGAGACGCCATCTCACCTCGCTCTCAGCAGTTCAGTTGACAGTTAGACTGACACGATGTAGCAGTGTAAGGATTTGCAAGCCGGTCTGCTGCCCCATGGCTGTTAGCCTTAGTCTGTTCCTTGTCTTCTTGTAGTATTAGTATTTCATTCTGTTCTATAGCTCAACTGTCCTTAAGTTCCAGAATTATTATGCATTCCTATATTCGTAGTTTAACTTATAACTTTGAGTCTCTTGCATCACTACTTCATAATGTTCGCATTGGGTTCTGATTGGTTATTCACAGTCTTGATAGTTATCATTGTTTATAAGACACGCTACAGTTAAATCATTATCTCACGTCTGAAGAAGACTTAGTTCAATTATTGTTCAATACTGTGTTGGTAAACCGGCAGGCCTACTGTACGTGTTGTTTGCCTCATCATAACTTAGTCGGATATGCGGATGTATGTAATCTTGTCACTTAATGAATAAATACATTCATTCAATCCATTCTGCTGGTGTTCCCAAATCATTTATCAGTCATTAGAGTACCCAGTTGTTTCAGGTACAAATGTGTATGATGTGCCTAATATGTCTCTATGGTAAAAGCTACATGATTTTCTCTCTTCACTGAGAGTAATGTTCCACGATAACTAATTAACACAGTTGGCGATTCTGCTTCACTTAAACTCTCCTGGTGTCAGACTGACGAATTTAATATAATTATATAAAGGGAATAATCTGACCACTTGATAGTTGCTCAATTTAGTAACATCATAAACAACCACAAAGTAAACGACCACTACAACCATAAAGGTGATCGCATGCCCTGTTTATTGCAGATGTCACATTTGGTTGGATGCCTTCTTGAACCTACCTCAGTGAACAACAGATTTGGGCCCAATTTTAGCTGGTTGACTGTCTGACAACTAACTGTCAAGCTCCATCAGCTGTTTGTTGCAGCTTCGTTGTATATGGGTGGAAAGGGCAGTGACATGGTCATGCCTTCACTTTTTATAAACTGCCAGTATGCAGAAACTTCTCTCCCCCAACTAACTTCACAGACTTTGAAGTTTGGCACTCATAGGACACTGCATGAGCCAATCCTGTGGCTGCTCCTGGAAACTTCTCACCTGATTAACTCACCTGTGACAAATTAAAAACATACTAGCACTTACTAATTGGCTGTGGAATAAATTGTGTGTGTAATATATCCATAAACGTGTTTAAGCCATGCAGGAATAGGTTTAATCCAGAGAACAAGTACAGTAAAGCATTTCTACCAGTCGTTCCGAGTGATAAAACACTTCTGAGTTAGATTTCAAGGTTGCCTATGTGGAAGATAGAAATCTGAGTTAAAGTAGTTTTTTAAGTCCAACAATTTTTCTTGCATTCATTTTCACTGCCAAAACTCATTATGGAGATCATTTCATATTGTATTTATTATACCCAGAAAAATTTTATTTAGAAGATATTACAATTTGTTGATGTCTTTGAACTGTGCGGTCAGATGGGATTGAATCTAAAATCTCAAATATCTAATGAATGCAAAAAATTACAGCAAATCCTTTACCACCAGTTATAGTCAGCACCTTCTTGAATATTTTGAACGTAAAATCAATTAATTAGGTAATGTATAATTAGGGCTTTTAATTAAAAGAAAATTTAAACTAATTAAGGTAGAACCAAGACATTAATTTCAGAGAATAGACAAAATCAAGAAGGTTAAAAATATATAATGGTTTCTGTAGAAAGCTCAAGGTGTCTGTAAGATAAATGAGATTTTTCAAATGCATTGTCTTGATTATTGGAAAAGGTCCAGGTAATGATGTCAGAGAATTTAGAATTAATTTAATAGAAGTCTTTTTAAGTACTAAACCACATTAAATAGAGATAATAAGATACCAGGAAGTTCATATGTTAATATCAATTCAAGGTATCAAGTACCTTTTGAGATATTAATTTTTGAAGTGTTTTTCTGACGTCACAAAATCAACGGACTCGGTGAGGAGAGGGCAGTCATTGCAACTAGTCAGTCAATCGTCGCCCAGTAGTTCTTGAGTAGGCAGGCTTATATGTCGCTAGAAGAGCAAATGGCTCCACATGGCGGTAGTACATCTTAATAATGTCGTAGTTGATCTTTCGTCTAAGCAAGGGGGACAGATTAAAGTTTGTTTTCTCTTGTGAGTGTACTTTACCTGCAAATCTTCTATGGAACGGTGTGTCCGATCGCTTTATTCGAAAATCTGGTACTGAAGTTCTCATAGAACTTACGGCAGATTATAAATTTTATGAAACTTTAAAATTGTGTGTAGTGTACTCATTTCATTTTATCCCTTTACATTTGGGGATATTACAAGCGTGTGGCGACCATTTATTTAAATAGAATAGGTACCAGAGGGAACCGGCCATTAACATTATTAAAGTAGGAACATTTGTGTTACTCCCCCCCCTCCCCCTTTGTGCTTTTTTTTATGTCTACCTTGTTCTGAGAAACCAAACATTTATTTAAAAAGTGCCTTCAAATGACTCTAGGATTTTGAACATTGGCACAGGTCTCCACTAAAATCCTCTTTCCATTCATACTTGTGAATTTAGACTTTAAGGTCTTATAAGATCCATCACACTTAGATTTTAAGGTCTTATAATATCCATCACACTTAGATTTTAAGGTCTTATAATGACCATCACAGTGTTCAAAGCTACCTAGCCGTCCATTTCAAAATCTTGGCTTTAAAAAAAATGATGCCTCATTGCCTGTTTACTGCAGTCCAGAGCATGCATGCTATTGTGCACTCCTGTAGTAAACTGTCTTTGCACTGTGCTCTGAACTTCACACTATATACCTGCAGCCAAATCACCTTTTAATACATCACTGGTAGCATAACCAATATACAGGACATTTCATATTGAACTGTACCATACAGGTATTCTGTGTAATTCTAAATTTTCAATCAGACATTTTATTTGTGAATGCTAAGACCCCATAACAATTTTAATGTACAATTGTCTTATCAGGAAGAGAGGGTTGAATTGTAGTGTACAACATAAAATAACCATGTCATCTTATTGGGCATTTAATGTTAATGAATCATTTGATTGGATGATGAAATTGTATTATTTATTATCGGAATAACTTGTAAAACATGGAGTTAGAGAAGCAAGATACTTCTATGAATACTTAATTGAAGTTGTGGAAAGCTTACAAAAAATTAAAATATTTGGTATATTTCATTTTTAGTTAAGTTTTGTGCTAATTTGTGTTAGTAATTGGAAACTATAACTTTTATGTAGCCAGTTGTGTTGTAATTTACTACTGCCATATATCTCTGCTCAAAACACGTTCTTTGTTTTTAATTGAAGAAAAGGAGGTTGAGTGAAAAACTACAAATTCATTTTTCCATTGTAACTAGACTGAAAATTAATGACTAACTTCCTATGCTTGAAACATAATTTAGTTAACAATTGTTTCTCAGATTTTGTGTTCATAAAAATATAGTTTGGGCATATCCACCAGAAATTGTCTTTGTAGTTTTGTTCAACTATTATGAAATCTCCAAATAAAAATTTATGCTTTTATTTTGCATTTGAGTTAATTTATAATACAAGATTTCTTTAATCATTTATTTGTAATTTTACTTGAAGATGTTTTTGTAATCATTTACTTTTTCCTCCTGATTAAATTAGCTTGATGACACTTACACCAAATTGAAAATATTATTGTGTGAAAAATCCATTGACTGTGGTGAAATTAAAGTTGATGAAATAAATCCAAAAATGACTTCTGAGGACTGGCAGGTGCTTTTGGAAAAAGTAGATAATATTAGGAAGCAATTGACATCAAAATGCCAAACATTAAAGATGTGTTCTCAACAAAGAGCACCTGCTGTGGCTCAGGTATGTTGAATTAAAGAACTTTTCAATTGTGAATATGTTATTTAACATTTTTTTATTTTTTTTAGAATCTTTTATCACTGTTCTGTTTAATGTAATTTTTGTGATTTCCGTTCCTTCTTTTAAATATCAGTTGAAAGAAAACTTGTCCATTTTAAAATTGAAAATTGTACTTATGACTGTCTCTTTGAAGTTTCCTCCCTCAACCTCTCTTTTTTTCACTTCCTTACAATATGATTATTTTATGCCTTGAAATAATTTTTTCCTGCATTATTTTGTTTATGTATTGTTCTTAAGTGATTACATAATAGTTTAATAAAGTTCTTAAAACCTGCTTGTTTCTTTTCTGTAAAACCACTATTATTCAAATCCATTCCATTTGGTTTTAAGAGTTCTTTAATATGATATATGGATCATATCTCTCTTTTCAAGTCGTTTGTTAGAGTAGTTTGTTATTGAAATTGGCTACAATCCCTGCATTTTTATCCATTTCTCATGACACGATGAAGTCGGTCACAGGGATTGTTTAACTGGTGAAGATTGGAATTTCTTTGTTCTAATCATGTTAGCAAACTGCAATATCATTGAGTTTGAGATTTTAGAAATTCCAAGAAACAAAGTATGTCTGAAATAGGGGTTATTGTTGTAATTTGATTGGAAATATCACTTATTTGCAAGGGGTAGGATGAATGGTAGGAGAATATAAGAGAGAAGTAAAGCAGGAACCAGAAATGTTTGAATGGGAAGACAAAATACAGATATCAGATTATGCGTGAACTGATTTTTTAAGGTAGTTAAATAGACAGAAAAGTCAGATGTGAAGGAATATGTAGCTTCTATGTAAGTAAATTACATGGAAAGATTTGGAAGTCTTAAATTAGTTAATTTTCATGGATAAATATGTACATAATGATGCAACTAAGGAAAATGGAAGCGGCTTCTAGGCAATATAAATTGTACACACCTTCCGAGCCCAGTTTTCTATTTGTGAACAAGGCAGATGCCGAAATATTATGTAGCTGTTTGTCAGCATAAGTGTTCCCTTTCATCGCATCCGTCCACTTTGGTATGTGGTAGGTTAATTTCCCTTTCTTTTCTTACAAATATGTACATAGGAAGAATAAACTTAGGTCCCCCTTGAAAGTATGGTTAAGAAATTGTTTGAATTTACGCATTTAGTTTAGGAGGAATGTTGTTCAATAAAGAATAATAAACAATTAAAGTTTGTAAATATGCAATTATTTCCAAGTTCAATTATACAAATCTTGTATAAGTTAGCAAAATTTGGGAATGGTATGAAAATATCTTGACCTCAAGCATAGATGTTTGTGCTTTCATCAAACTGTGAAACATAATATGAAGGGTGTTCAAAAAGTATTACTCCAAAATTTATTTCTCTGAAAGTATGGGAGATACAATTTTGCAACTCGGGGAGCGCATTGCTACATTGTTTAAGTATACTGAATATTTTTCAAAGAAGGCTCTGTCCATTCATTGGATTTTATGCCAACATTCTGGAAGTGTGTGTAAACCCTGTCAGTACAATACCAGTTTCTGATTACAAAACCACTTCTTCACTGTGCAAAGAACATCGTCCTGAGATTCAAAGTGTATTCCACGAAGAGCATTTTTGAAAGGGTCAAATCAGTGAAATTGTGGAAGGTGCCATTTAGGGGCTGTAGGGTGGGTGCAGCAGGACAACAATGCCAAGGTTTTTTCATCACTTCACAAGTTTGCAGATTTGTTTGGTGTCTTGTGTTGTCATGCTGAAGCATGCCACACAGATTCTTTTCAGGGTGAACACGATGCGCTTCCTTTAGTTGTTGCAGTGAAACAACATAGTCATCTTAGTTAATGGTGGATCCTTGATCCATCACATCCAACAAAATGACACCTTGCATATCCCAAAACACAGTGGATCGTTTTTCTTTCCGGCTGACGGTACTAATTTTACCTTTTGCCTTCGTGACCACTGGATATGGTGTCATTCCATTAACTGTCACTTCATTTCAGGCTCGAATTGAAGAAACCATGTTTCATCTGCAGCGACGATATGGATAGGAAGACATCACCCCGTTGCAACAGTTCAGACAACTTGTTTTTCCTTGCTTCTTTTTGGTCAAACATGAGCTCTTTGGGGATCCAGTTTGCTCACACATTTGAGTATCCTAGATCGTGGAAGATACGGTATCGACTACCAACACTGGTGGACAATTTTTCATTCAACTGTCAAACAGTAGTGTGTCAATTCTGCTGAATCAGTTTGTCAGCATGCTGTGTCAGCACTGGAGTCACAGCTATGGTGGGATGACTGCTTCGCGGTAAGTCGACGAGATCAGCCTGTGCACCTGCAGACTTTACTCGTTGCGACCATTGACTAACGGTTTTCAACAGTGAAAGTTCTGTACACATTACACCACATCTTATGAATTTTTTCGACACTTTCTTCCTCAGTTTGATCATAGCACGCTGCTTGTAACTTGCATCTATAACAGCCACCATCTTCAATAATGCATACTTCCCTCCTGCCTGGCGGTGGACCTTGCAGCTTCCCACAACAAAGGTTGATGGTTCAAGTTAGAATGCCTCAAAATTTCAGCTGTGTAACATTTTTGGTGTCGTAGAAATAAATTTTGGTGCAAAACTTTTTGAACGCACCTTGTATTACAAGTTTTACTGTAGCATTATGTTTTGTCTTTATAACATAATCTAAGGCTTAAAATAATCGATGGCGTAGGCTCAGAAGTATCTAGTGTGTGATTGTACCTATCTCTACTGTATGAAAATTTATTAGCTTATTCAAATGTATTGGAACAAGTACAGAACTTTAATATAGTTTTCATTATGTTGTTTTTGTTACAGCTTAGTCCGGAACTGGAAAGACTGAAGGAAGCTGTAAAAGATGCAAATAATCAAGAAAGATATTTGAAGGAAATAGTGAATAAGCTAACACTTGATGACAGAGAGGTGAATCATTATATATTAAAAACTTCATCTTCATGTTTTTTTTTTTCAGTTTCTTGTTCTCAATAACTCCTTTTATCAGAAAATAAGCAAATCAAAAATGTGCTAATGCCTTGTCTTCATTTGTTTCTTACAACCGGAAATTCCATTTTTTTTTTTTTTTTCATATGACTTTAATAGAAATTGTGAAAAGGAAATAGCCTTGCTCCATTTGCTGAATAATATGGTTGGCTCGCATGATTCCCCATTTCTGTTATAGCACGCTGATTATAAATAATTCTATTGTGTCAATACTGAAGGCTTAAAACAATGAAATGTTCAGATCAGAAATTTTGCCCCTTTTTTAAGGCTATCAAAAATTGTTATTTATTCCAGATTTACATCTACTATACTTCAGTCCTGTTATTTATTTAACTGCTGGACTGCTTCTCTTGTATTTTCTCCAAGGCTTATCCCTGATTGAAAGTACCAGATTGTTCCACTACTGGTTTGCTTGGCCTGTCATACTTTATACCAATTCTAATGTATGGTTCTGGGTGATGTAAGAAAGAGATTTTTTAGAAGAATTCAGGCCACAGAGATCAAGTTTTGGTGCAACAAGAATGGATAAATTAGGAAATGAGGATGTGAGGAAGGGAGTAAAAAGTTAAATGAGCAAGATAGATTTGAAATATAATGATTCTGGTGGTCTGGTCACGCGATGAGTGTGACTCATAAAAGATTTTTTTTAAATGCATAATTTTAAATTGGAAGGGATTAGGCTTCAAGGAAGACAATCAGCTTGGTGGATTATGGAAACAGAAAAGAATGTGAAAGACAGAGTTTGAAATTGGAATGTATGGAAAAGGAGGAATGATGGAAGGACAGGAGATTCTTGAGATCTTCATGTTCCTGGCAACTCCAACCTTAGGTTGGAAACTGTCAATACTGATGATTGTTTCTCTTGTGTCCCTGGTTTTCCTGAATCCCAAGTAGTATTTTTGTAGTATCCTTTTACTTTGGCTTTCTGTTCTTTATATTATCACACTTAACAAGTTTATGTGTACAGTAGACCTTCCCTAATTCGAATCTGAAGGGACCATAAATAAACTTAAAATTACCTAAAATTTAAATTAGTGTTTATAAAAATAGAGTAAAATGTACTTAAAAATTAAATAACTTCTTTATTTAGACATCGCTTTAACTTAATAAAATTATACTGTAGAAAACCAAATCTAAAATTTAATAAAAAATTAGAAATTGTTAACTTTTTGCAAAAACGTGATGTCCTGTAGTTTATCTAAAGCAATGAAGAGAGAATCGCTCATTGTCAGGTATCTTATAAATTTTGTAACTGCATGAAAAATTTTATTCTCAGAACCATGAGTTAGATTGGATAGTATTGCATTTTATTTCTATAGGTAATTTCTATGATAATTCAAGCCAGAAAGCAGATTTTTACAGTTGTTGAGATAGTATTTTGCATTGCAACATTCTTAAGCATTCGCCTGGAGTAATATTTCGAAAGTTCGTATCTAAATTATTTATTTTTGGCTAAACTCTTGAAGTTACAAAATTTTTTATAATAACTAAAGTTGACGTTTGCTACAAGATCTATCGATTTGTAAAATTTCAGTGAGATAGGATTATTTTAGTTGTCAAGGTCAAAATTGGATGATGAAACCTTTCTGATGTGAGATTTGGTATCTGATTAGCCTTCCAGAAGCTACCCATGTGAATGCGGAAATGAGTACTTTTCCACTGTTTGTGAGAGAGTAGGTAGTTGCCTAGAACTTTCCCTCAGCCCCCCAGTTTTCGACGAGTGGTGAGTGTGATGTGATGTAGACTCATGCACTCGCTCAGTCGGCCTCAGTCTTTCAGGAACCGAGAATGTGACAGCATGTAGCTTAGTAGACTAGCAAGTTTCATATCAAGCACTACTGTGCAAGAGTTTTATTTTGGCATAATGTAGGTTCACATATTTAAGTTTTATTACAATGTAACAGTGAAGGAGTATTATGGCATGTGGGGCCTCGGGATTGCTTAAGTGTCGGTTGTTAACAAACTAATGTAATAGTAGAAGCGTGTGGCAAACTTTTACAGATTTCAAAGTGATAATCAATTATACTGTGAACTATGGTGTGGTTTGGCTCGAGTCGGTTAATCAAATTTGCAAACAATCCTTCTATCACTTTGTCTGATGCCTATTCAGCTAATGACTTTACAACATCATTCAAGAATAAAGTGACTTTTAACACCAACTGACTCAGGAACATTATTTACCTATACCCTAATGAACCTAAGTGGCAACCTTTTTCAATTTAGCAAAAGCAATATCTGGTCATATCCAAGGCTACACACAGTCAAAGCTAAGACAAAGTGTTATGCACGAACACAATCACATCTTGTTCTTACATCATGTTATCTTGATCCTCGAGGTAGCATTGAACTTTGTGGATATAGTGTAGGGTCCCTGAAAAAGTTGGAATTGGCTGCTTTACTGTGTTCTCCACTTCAATTTCTTCATTTGATGATTTGTCCCTTTTCTCCAACACATCATCTAAAATTTCTGCATCAGTGAGTTCACCACACACTGCAACATCATTGTCAGTGTTCATTCGACAAAATAAACCTGTTGTTCATTCAAGTCTTCCCTAAGGTCTACTGGATGCACAATTTTGGTCACAATGGCAGTAACTTCAGAATATTTTTTAAAATCTGCTTTACGAAAACAGTTAGCAACATTTTTTTTATTTACTTTTTCCCATGCATTGTTACACATTCTTGCAGCTTCTAAAATGTTAATCTTCATTTTATAGTTTTTGTCTAGGTAGTTTTCAGAAAGAATATTTTGCACTACAAGGTACCTATATAAATATTTAAAGTTTTTAATTGTTCCCTGATCCATTGCACAACAGATATCATATTTGGTGGAAAGAAAGTAACTTTACGCTGTCCATCAGGGGTACAGTGTTATGAGCTGCACAATTATTAAGTACATAGTTAGCATTATTGTTAGTGAGGCGAAATACGAACATTTTCACTTGGTAATATAGCTTTGAAAATCGCATATTCTTAGTGGCTTATACTCATTTCTTTTTCACTAGGTTTTTTTTTTTTATATATATATCAGTTGAAAGCTGATAGATTAAATACAGAAAATCGTAAATAAACTTTTAGGCATATCTAATTAACATCTCAAATTTCTTATATAACTGAAAGAAAATAAGTGTTATAGATTCAGATTGTTTTTGAAACATTTAGACTTTTGTTTTGTCTGAAATATAACAGTTTGTTATTTCTATTAGTATTAAAGCGTAAAAATAACCGTAATCTGTTAGTAATACAGCAAATAAATATAATAAATAATAGTAAATATCTTACTTCTGCTCCAATAGTATTGATACTAAAAAAGTCGATCAATTATAGATGTAACTTCATAAATATATTTATCTTTATCTGCTTATTAAAAAGTGCTAGAAGAATTTGGGAAAAATCTTGACTGGCGCCTGTCACAGGTACGTGGTGAAGGGGGTGGGTTTTATTTGGTATGAGAAGTGCTTTCATTGGGCATGTAGGAAAGAAGAAACATGGGAAATAAATGAGGCTCTCCCATGGTTTTGTCCACTTTGTCTTAGGGATGAAAGAATGAGGGAGATTTTTATTTGGCCTGAAGCACCGGTGAGGGAGATGGGTGAAACGATCCGGGAGTTGTGTGTAAGGGTCAGGGTTTTTAAGGCTTGTCCTGTGAAGTCATGGCCTGTGGTGGCTTCATGTGTGGTAGTTGGCCTGAGGTGGCTCCTCATGTAAAAACGTGGCCTGTGGTGGCTCTACCTGTTGAGGCGCAGCCTGTGGGGGCTGAGCCTCTCATGCCTGATGCTACAGAGGCAGAAAGTAGAGATAGTGAGTGGGTTGGAGGAAGTTGTGAAGGATGGGTGGGTGCTGGTAACAGATTGTAGGAGAAATATGGTGCATTGGAAGAAGAAGCCAGACACTTCAGAAATTGAGGGGGAAAATAGGTTTGACCTGCTGTCAGAGTCAGGAGGAGAAGACTAGTAGTAGGTAAGATGCAGCAGGCTTTTAGAACCAAGGGATTGCAAGAAAATAATAGGGAAAAAATTCTGCTGCTAGTTAATAGCCATGGGAGAAGTGTAGGTCCTCTTCTGCTGGATCAGTTAGGCATAGGTTACCAGGTCACAAGTTTTTTTCAAACTTAGTGCAACATTAGGTTAGGTAATAGAAAATATATGTTCACTTTGTAGAAGTTTCACTAAGGATGATACAGTAATGATAGTGGGATGTGCGGTAAATAGTATTGATAGAAATGTGAGTTATATTACAGAGTGTGACCTGAGGAAGATGGTGATGGAGGCGCAGCATACCAGAGTAGAGTCATACAGGTCCTAAGTCGTCATGACCAGCCATCATTGAACTATGCTGTGAGGCAGGTAAATGTGGAAACAGAATTGCTGATTGGGAAAGGCATTAGTTCTGTGTTGGGGGATGGGCGCGGGGTTGTGTCTGTGAACACCATTGGTAGATGGGGTTTCACTAAGCATGGCCTACACCTAAATAGAAGGTGAAAGGGGTTACTTTCTGAGTGCTAGCTAAAGCTGTAAGGGAGCCCATTTCCAGTTATGACGGGGTCAGGACTGTGCCTTTTTTTGTTACAGGTTGCTGGCAAAGGGATGGAAATTTATGACAAAGTTATATTGATTGTAGATTCATGATGGTACAAAATCACAAATGTTAAATAAAAGTTGCTGAAACAATAACCTGCTGGGGTAGAACTGGGAAGGATGAGGTTAATGCTGAAAATATAAAGCCAATAATAAGGGTGTGACTGGTGAACTGAGGAACTATAATGAACAAAGTAGCAGAATTTGGAAACTTAATAGAGATACCTGAACCACAAGTTCAAGATTCTTAGTTAAAAGAAGAAGTACTGATGGTTACCACAGAGATAGAGGAGCAATTGGTGGAGGAGTTTCATACTAGTTAGCAAAAACTACCACAGTTCACTGGTACCGAGCGTGGTGGTGTAACGGCTAGCGTTCTGGCCTCGCATTTGGGAGGACGGCGGTTCGAATCCCCATCCGGGCATCCAGATTTGGGTTTTCCATGGTTTCCCAAATCACTCAAGGCAAATGCCGGGATGCTTCCTTCAAAAGGCCATGGCCGAATTCCTTCCCATTCCTTGCCCCCCATCCTTTCCCATCTCTAAAGACCTCGCTGTTAGAGAGACGTTAAGCAGATAAAAAAAAGTTCACTGGTGTTCATAGATCATGGCCTTGGGTTACTTGGGGTAGATTTCTGGGGTAGTAAAAAAAGAAAAATTCAGGGTGTTGGCTGCTTACCGCAGTGGAAGAATGACAAATGAATATGAGACTCTTGAATTCTTGCTTAGATTTCAGAGGTGAGAAAAGAATGGTCATTATTGGTGGGGACCTAATTTACCAGATGTAAAATGGTTAGGAAATAAGATTAATAACACAAGGGAACAGAGATTTGCAAAAACCTTAATAAGCGGAGGATGAATTACACAAGTGGTAAAGCAGAACACTAGGGAACAAAATATTTTGGATATATTCCTAATAAAGCGCAATCATAGTCTAGTAACTGAAGGAATAAGTGATATGAAGCAGTTCTGATGGATAATACAGGATTCAGTGAACCAGCAGCCAAAATTGTTGGGGGAAATAGGTACAATTATAAGGCACAGATTTTGAATTTGAAGACATATTTCAGAGAATGTTTCAGCAAATGGATGGAAGGCACAAGTGCAGTAGATTCAAGATGGGAAGAGTTCATGGAGATAATAAGATGGGGAAAAGAAATATTTATTCCAAAGCAGAAAGTAGGGAAGTGAGGAGGTTAAAGAGGTTGGTAAGAGACAGGGTAGTACAGAATATTTAAAACAAGGACTTAATAATAGCTAGGAAGATGGCTAAATATGGGTTTAGTAATGTCAGTGCAGGGAGACCATTGACTGATGAATCGAGAAATTTCTATGGCTTTGTTAGAAAATTGAGGGTAAGGGAGGGTGTTTGAAACACTAATAGATAAGGATGGAGAAGAAATTACTGAGGATTTGAAAAAGGCAGAGATTTTAAGTAACTGGTTTAGTGAGAGCATTAGGGACAATGAATCAGAAATGGGAGGGTCTAAATCTGGTAACAAGCTTAACAACACAATTAGAAATGAGCAGACCAAAAAATTTGAAATTAATCCAGAGGATATCATGAAGGAACTAAGAATGCTGAAAAACATAAAAGGGCTGGTGTCGGTAATATTACTACAGATATCTTAAATGTATCAGGATGTGTCGTATCTTCCCTGAACTATTATTTACTTTCAGTCTGGGTACTTGCTGCTTACCAGAGAACTGGAAAAGTAGTGCCAATACATAAAGGAGGGGTGAGAAATATATCGAAAATTATAGGTCAATCAATTTGATATTAGTGGTAGGTAAATTAATGGAGAAATTGATAGGCAGCCACATCAAAAATATTTGTGAGGAGCATAAGTGGTTTTTAGGTTGACAACATGGCTTTAGGCAAAGATATTCATGTGAACCTCAGTTAGTTTGTTATGTGCAAGACATTATGGATGAAATTGACAAGGTAGGCCAAATTGATAGTGTAGTAGTAGATCTCTAAAAGGGATTTCACAGAGGGAGTCATAAAACGGTAGTAAAGAAGGTAAAAACTATTGGAGTGGATGAGATTGTGATTTGCTGGGTAGAAGAATTTTTAAAAGGTAGAAAACAAAAAGGTAGGGTAGGAAGTGCAGAAGAAACTGTTATTTAAAGATACCGTGACAAGGACCAAGAAAAGAGTAATTGGGATGACTACAGGAACCTTATGAGTTACCTGTGAAGTATATCTCGTAAAATGGTTGTAGGAAAAATCAGATTACCACATAAAATTATTTGCAGTGAAGAGAACAGATGGGTATATTTCAATAAACTCATAAGATGGCATTTCAACCAATGTCCTCCATGAATTTGTCATAAAATTAATCCCCTTGTTTGTTTAGACTGCTGAATGAATGAGTTTATCAGTATAGGGTTTGATTAATTTGAAACTGAATGAAATCGTAGCTCTAAAGAAAGGAGATATGGAACCTTCTGAACCCAATTGATTAGTATCCTCAACACACAGCCACAAAGAGCAGTTCTATTTCACGATAAATTCACTGAAATGCACTGTGGCGATTTAGTTAAGTCACCATGTCATGATATAAAAAATGAGGAATGGGCTTGTGATATTGGTATGCGGCTACTGATTGTTAGGCTAGCAGGTTCTGCTATGTCCAGGAATTATAACATGGTTCACTTTAAATTTCACTATAGTTTTATTGACACAATGCATACAAGTTTCCCATCACTACTACTAGTTAAATTATTTACTTTGACTGTGGATAAGGCTTATCGTACTTCTTCACTTACAATTGCAGATCCTGACCACGCTTTGTTCCGACAGCGTTACACAAATTGTTTAGACCACTAATTCCTAACGGCTCTCAGTTCTCATGAAACTCTTGTCTGAAGTATTGAAAGGACAACATCAAATTGCTTTCTTTGTCCACATTGTACTTAATAAACAGGAAGCATGGCTTGCGTTACTCTTACACTCTCCGCGCTATAACTTTGCCTCCATCTCTCACAACCACCATCTTCAGACTGCTTGCAACAATCACTTAACTAATTCTGTACTTTGTGCATCCATGCTCAACAATGCTTCATGGAACAACTGAGCGTTTGCAAATAATTAATCCTATTTTTTTCTGATTATCTCATACTTCCAAAGTATTTAATTAATCCTCAATATCATTAAAAATACCAAATTTACGACTGCCTGTCCACTCTTTCTGCATATAACTGACCTAATACTGTCCCGGCACGCAAATTGTGGAATGGGCTGGCTATAAGGCACACGGTTTGTACTACTGATTGTTAGGCTTTCAGGTTCTACTATGTCCAGAAATTATAACACGGTTCACTTTAAAGTTCAGTCTGGTTTTATTCACACAATGCATACAAATTTCCCATCATCACCACTAGTTAAATTATTTACTTTGACCATGAATAAGGCTTATCGTACTTGATCTCTTACAGTTGTCAATCCCGACCGCGCTTCAGTCCGACAACGCTACACACTCTGTGCAGACCACTATTTCCTAACGGCTCTCAGTTCTCCATGAAAATCTTCTCTGTAATACTAAAAGGACAACATCAAATTGCGTTTAGTCCTTTTTATACTTAATAAACAGGAAGCATGGCTCGCGTTACTATTACATATGCTATGCTATTGCTATGCTTTTCTTACAACTGCAAGCTTCAGACTACTTACAACAATCACTTTGCTACTTCTACACTTTGCGCTTCCGCACTCAACAATGCTTTGTGGAACAACTGAGACTTTGCAAACAGTTAATCCTATTTATTTCTCTGATTATCTTATACTTCCAAAATATTTAATTAATCCTCAATATCATCAAAATACATTAAATTTAAGCCTACCTATCCACTCTTTCTGCATATAGCTGAACACCCACCTTACAGTTCGTACTTGTGCCTATGTGATGTTTGGACCACTGAAAGAGACATTAGGAGGATAAAGATTTATAGACGTGATAGTTGAACGTACGTACAAAGTTGGATACTGGGGCAGTCGTCGTTTTTATTTCTATTAGAGGATCTCCTATCAGATAGATAAAATGTATTTCTGTTGAGCGAAACTGCATAGAAAAATAAGTTATTTCAATTTTTTTTATTTATTACCATAAAACAATGCGAAAAACTCCAGATTACATTTGATTTCAGGGAACCCTGTTAAAGATATTGGACGGATGTTGGTGCAGTCTCTTTGACTCCTTTCTTAGAAATGGTAATAATCCTGCTCTTTTTCCAGTTGAAAGACACTTGTTTCCTTGTAAAATGGTCTATTGTAAACGTAGGTCAGAGAGGATTTGATTTCTCTTGTGTACTGTGAAAATGCTCCTGCTAGAATTCCATTGGCTTTCTTCATTTCAGAGTCTTCACTTGCTTTAGGATCTTTGCAGACAGTTTTTTCTACACAATTTGTTTAAACCAGTTTGGCATCTTTATTTCCCTTAGTGTAGGAATTTTTTAATTTAAAGTAAGAGACCATTCCTTTATTATAAGTTTCTCTCTCTCTCTCTCCCCCCCCCCCCCTTTTCGATTTTAAGGTATGAGAAGAATGCAGTGGAATATCTGCCAATGCCTTTTTGTCTGGCCAGAAAGAATTTTGACTCTGCATTTGATATTTGCACATGTAGCTTTTTTTGGAAATTCTGCGATCCGTCCAGAGTTCAGCTGGGACCACTGATCAATCAATTTACTCATTTGCCCTCGGTCTACTGACAAAAGGGTCACTTCTTTGCATTAGAGTTACCCAATGACAGTACTCTGTCACTTACCATCCATTCACATTTCTGCCACTTTACATGATTTCTGCAAACTCGGACAGACTTGTGGCCATCAGATTGTGTAAGTCATTCTGGAGACTTTATTGAACCCTTGTAAACAGTGAGCTTCATGCAAATGCATACATAAATTGGTATTAAGATATTAGAGTCTATCATGACACTGCACAGAAAAAATCTTATTATCTACCCTTGAGCACAAGGTATAAGACCGAAAGCCTACCAGTTAAACTTTTATGTCATTTATTTAAGTAGAATTGAGAGCAACAAATAGTTCACGTCTTTCATAATGAAAATTCCAAGGTGGCCAGTGTAAATGGACAACATGCCAAATACTTTGGCTTTTATTCTTTTTTATTATGACTCATTGAAAGTAATTATAGCTGGAACAGGATTGTTGAGATTGAAAGGTAATTAGCTAATGCCTTTTATGGAAAAAACTGTTCTGGCATACACAAGGTGTAACTTCAGACAAAACATGGAAAAATAAAATCTGGGTGGCAGGAATGAGAATAGAACTTGAGTCTTCTTAAATTCCATTGTTCACCCACCAATCCTATTGGAACCTAGGTAAAATAAGATGATTATTGGCCCAGTGTGATAATAAGTGTTTCACCAATGAAATTCAGAATCCGTTTAATTCCTTTTGAGATCACCTGTGTTTTAACATTATTGGATATGTAGCCTGCAATTTGAATGTGGGGAAGTTTCTGTTGAAAAGACTGTCCATACTGTTAAGACATTGTTCTAAACAAGTTTTTATAAGGATATTGCTTGAAGAATTAGTAATAGTGTATCGAAGGGAAAAGATGACCATGATCACAAGCTGGCACTCGATTTAATGTGTAAGGGAGTGAGAAAATTTTCTCTTGTGGGTTATGGTGTCAGTGATTGGAACAAATTACCAAGTTAAGTGTTGAATAATTTACCAAAAACACTGAAGGAATTTAAAATTAAAATTTGTAAATCAGAAAAGTAGATGGGATATGAATTTAACACTCAAATTATAAAAGATAATAAAAAAGGGATAATTAGATGAGTGGGGAAATTGCCATCAGAGTGTGTGCTTCATCGCAGTTTAGTTAAAAATTTTAAAAAATTAACTAGATAAATCCACCAGTGCCATCTGTGCATGTCATTAACAAAGGACACTGAATGAAACTGTTCTTCTGGGAGCCAGTCTTTAAGAGGACCACACCGTGATTCAGGTCGAAAAAAAATCGATTTTCGTTTATCATCATATTTCGATAGATATAGGTATTATTTAAGTATCCCGAAAAGGATTTCACAGATTTTTTTTTTTTTTTTTTCTTCGGGCATTTAAATAGCATTTTCCTACCACGTGCATTTCGGTGCCACACCCACTTTTCTGCATATATTTTAGACCGTTATAATCCCTATATTGCACAGTAGGGATTTTTTTTTTTTTTTTTTTTTTTTTTTCTGACTCCGGGGTATGTGGGCTATCTTTGGAGGGCAATGGTCAGTATTGTCTTGTTTCTGCTATTTTTAAACAACATACTTTGAAACAAGCTGTTAGTTTTGTTTGAGTGCGTTTGCGAGCACTTGTTTTCTTTAAAGCCAATTTCCCACAAACTAAAATTTTCAGTACATATGCCCCATTATATCATTATATCAGAAACTATCATAGATAAATGAATGAAATTTTCAGAGACTCTGCATAACATAAAAAGCTGGTACTACATTCGTTAATATTCCCCCATTAGGAAGTTCACAAAAAAATATTTTCTGCAGAAAAACTTGATATTTTTGTTAGTAAATTCAAAAAAGTATTTCTTAAAAACTTTCACATGGATAAAGTAGATTTTAGTACAGTTGAATCTATTAGCATCATGTAACATACAGTAAAAATATTAAGTTCCTGCATCAAATAGTTTTTTCAGAAATGGGTCAAATACTTGCCTAAATTAACATGGATTAGATAGGCAGGGTGTGGTCCCCTTAAGGAAACTTAATGATGGCATGGTCAATAGGCTTTTCCTATTACTTAGGTGACTCATCGAATCCAGCTTTGGCAATGCTTTATCAGGGATGTCACAGGCTTATATATCAATAGGATGCAAATAATTATCCTTTCTTGCGGTTTGGTTGTAGACCTTGTGGAGCTGTCCAGCCTGAACAGAATGAGTTTGAGGAGAGTCACACAGAGTTGACAATTTGTAGAGCCACAGACTGGGTAAATGTTACTAAGTGCTGCAACTGGAACATGAAGGGGAATCTGTATAACATATTCATTTTTTTAATTGCATCTATGCCAGAAGCCTGTAAATTGTTTCTATCTTCTGACACCTTCCATTGGCACTGCTCTCTCCCCACTTGAGAAAACTGCATTGCATCATTAATCATTATTCCAATACTGATAATAAAAACATTCTTCAAAAACTTTGATATTATAAGTATTTGATTATTATGGTGTAAATATTTTCAATAATCATATACTTAATAGGAGACTATAAGATTTAAGAGAAAATTAAAGAATTATTAATCCCATTCATCACCTTATTGGTAGATGTTATTGACTATTTCCATGTAAAAACTATGAATAATTTAATAGATACAGTTGATTTTTTTAAATTTTATTTGTTTGTACCTGGTAGAAAATTTGTACTATATAATGTGAAACAGTTTTGCATTATTCCACAGTATGAAGAAAAAATCTCATTGTTTTTACTGAAATAAAATTCAGTCATGTATCAAAGAAATTTTCAGTGTAGTTCAAGCATGATACTCTGTTCAATTACTCCTGAACACTCTGTTGAATAGTGTTGCTTTTCATTGAATACAAACTTCTGCTAAATATCACTCCAAAAATTAATTTTATTGTACTAAAATTGACTCGCTTATCTTACTAATGTGTGAAGGCCAGAGAAAATAACTCATTACCTGCAAACTAAGATATGAGGAGCTTTAACTTTCAGAATGATTAAAATGGTAATTTAATGCAATGTGTTACTGATTTTCTTTACTTCTCTTTCAGAATCATGCAAAAGATGCTGAAAAACGTAATGAAATAAATAAAAAAAAGGAAAAGATTGACAGCAAATTGTCTGAAATTAATAGTATTAAAAACCGACTTAAATGTTACAAGGACAAGTAAGTATTTGTAGAAACTGTAGTGTTAATTTTATATTCTCTGTAATTCAATATTTAGGTTTATGGTTTTTTTTTTTTTTTAAATCTCTTAATAAACAGAGAGACTTGCCAAAACCAGCATGAAAGAAGCAAATTCACATTCGTTCATTGCATTCATGTGAAAAAAAAGTGGAAAAAAGAATAGTAATGGACCGAAAAATGCTTTAGAAAATAATGCTTTACAAATAATCACCTTATAATTCTTCCAGGCTACCACGTGGATCATTCCCGTGCAACAATGTGTAGCATGCACCTGGCTACCACCACCTGCTCCAATCCAACCACAGGGGAAACTTATGCCATCATTGGTCATGCCTCATATAATACAACACCCCTCAAACATCAGCTCATCTGCCTTCACTGTACCAGTTCATGTATTGGTCTCACCACTAACGCACTCTCCATCGGAATGAATGGCCACAGGCAAACAGTTTATACCACCAACGTTTCCCATCCGGTGGCAGACCACGCCAATACTAACAATTTGAACAATTTAAACAACTGTTCTACCTTGAGGGCTACCAGTGTTCCCTGAAACTACATCCTCTGAACTCTGCAGGAGCAAGTTAACCAACATACCCTTAACACCCAGACAGCCTCCTGGCCTTAATCTCCGATAAGACCCTCCCAGTAGACCCAGAACTTATTATTATTTATTAACATCAATCTTAAATTTAATGTTTTTTACTTATAGTTTTATATGCATACTGATATCTTCTCTAGTTCAATACTTCCTTTGCGAATATTTCTCAAAGAATTATCAATTCAATATTTTCTCGCCACCCTCTTCCATCACCACGTCAGCCGCACAAGTCTTGCTACTTTGGTTCTCCATCGATTCAAGCCACCATAATTGTGGGTTTAATTTGCCTATTCTTCCTTAATGTGAGAACAGGAATTGGAAAGAATTACTTTAGAAGCAAAGATATTTGGCTGTAGCTATGGTGATTTCAATGACCTAGATGGTTGGAAAACAGCATTGATAGGATGAAAGTAATAGAAGGTTGGAATATCTGAAAAGTGGGTGAAGTAACTGAAAAATTCGGAGAATGGGTTACATGTAAAGAATGTTTTTAAAAAATTTGATATATCATATTAGTAAAGGACTACATAAAGACAGATCATAGTTTAGAAACTTTCTTTTTTTCTATTTTTTGAGAAACACATTTTAATGTTTTGATCCTAGCACTAAATGTCCCAGTTTTCAGTTTCTGGCATTTTGCTTGAAAAGTAATTTATTTGGTAATTTTCTATCAGCTTTTTTTTTTAAAAAAAATACCTATGTTGTTCTGTTAAAATAATATATTACAATGATTTCAACTTGTTTTTTCCAATCCTACCCTTCACTATACCATCTGCTTCTGTAGAAAGTATTCTCTCTTTATGCTGTATCTAAAAAAAATAATCTTTCTCTTTTTCATCATTGCGCCACATTGACCCATTTTCACATATTCTTTGCGTACCATGTGTTCTTTAAATATCCTTTTGTTTTATACCTTCCATCATTCCCTTTGTCAACATCTCTTCTACTTCTGGCAGCTGATCACACAACACATTATGACAAGTTTTTTAGCAGATTCATGTCTTATTCCCTTTCCACAATGAATGCCTCTCTGGCTATTGCTGATCTTAGTTTTATGTCTGATATTAACAATGTGTATTCTCATACATTACTTCCAAAATGTTTAAATCTGTGCATTTTTGGTCATTCCAGTATTGTACATTTCTCCTTTGCTTCATATAATTATACTTTTTTTCATTAATTTTGTAGACTTTACGCTTTGTCTTTTAGTATCTTCCTTTTTGTCCTGTACAGCCAAACATTTCGCAATTACATGGTTTGAACAGGGTCACCACCATCTTACTCCTCCTGTTAATCTCTCAATTCTCTTCTTAATCCCACCATTGCATATGCATATTCTTAATAAGTTTGTTCCTTCCAATCATCTGTTTCTTTTTAATTTTATTCATTAATATTTCTTGCTGTAAGACGCTGAACTGTTGTGGGGGTTAGCAACTAACAGCTGAGATCTCAACTATAACCATGTCATATTGAATTTGGATATAGTTTTTGCTTGAAGAATGGCTGTGACCAAGATTGTATAACCTCAATAAAAGAAAAGGTAAATCTGATTCAAAGTCACAGTTCGTATTGAAAACTCAAATGTTCATTATATTCTTTAAAAATTTTACAGTCACAAATTTTGGCATCGGAAATCTTCACCAGAATAATTTTACTGCAGGAACAATTAACCCATTCGCATCAGACCAACCTCATTACCTCTAACTGATTACAGTTACATGAGTGGGCAACTATTTCAAAATGTCTGCTGGATGTAATGCGTCATTGAATCGCCTTGTTACTAATTGCCTAGCCTTTATGCCCGAACACGCCTCGAAGATGCATGGTGTCTGTCCAACTGACGAGGTTTTTCCACCACCCTTATTTATTGGTGCCGCTTCTCGCCTTATGGGAGAGTAAAATTTTCATTATTCGCATGATGAAATCCAATATTCATTGTCGCTAAATAAACTCCTATCAGTCTGAAATTTTTACTGTAGATAGCTGATGTACTAAATGTAAAAGTTAATTTAAATGAAAATTTTCTTAGCTAACTTATTTTAGCCATAAAAAAATTATTTTTTTTGCAATTCTAGAAATGTCCATAACTCTCAAGGTTTTAAAGCTAAAAAGTTGAAATAATATTTAAATTGCTTCAATTTTCATAGTTTTATCATTTCACCCCTTTCCCTCGAAAGTTTAAATTTTTACAAAACCTCTGGTGAGAACCAATATCATGGTGTGAATTTTAACTTCTTTTTTTTCCAGATATATGCCTAACTATTGCATTAATTCAAAAACCGATTGAAGGGTAATTCCTAGAAAAAAATCCCTCTTTAATTTAAACATGGTCCCTCCTTTGAATTTATTTCCCCTCTAATTTTAACTTTTTCGCCTCCCTGACGTAGACTATTATTTTCATTAGATCCTCCAAAAACAGTCCTTAACTTTTAGCTACCTCTCTCAAAATTTAAATGATATGTAATCAAAAATCACGCTTCTTTTAAGCTATAAACTGTTTTTCTATCTTCCAAATTGTAGCTCCTAGAATTTTTAATGTGTTATTGCGTCATTCTAATTTTCATACTAGTTCCAAATTTCAAAGTCTCATATCTGTACAGGCAAAGTTCCTACCTGGAAGGTTACTAATCTCATTTTACTAGTTACAATCTGAAGTAGCTCTTAACATAAAGGCAACATTTTCTTTTCAAAAATAACCTGAATCCCATTATATGAAAATATTAATACTGCATTCTGACCTTTACTCTGAAACATGATTTGAAATATTTAAGCAAATGACTTTAAAGCTGATCTGCAATTACTGAATTGTTCTATAAATTAATTTGGTTACGAAGTAATGAAATTCTAGGTGACCTTACATTACCTTAAATATCTGAAGGCCATCTGTCAATCAACAAACTTTGTGTATTCTTCTAGGTTTATCTCTCTGTCTCTCTCAAATTACTCTCGTATTGCATTAATCATTCCAACCACTTTCCCTAACTCAAGCTGCTGCTGTACATAAACCTAATATTTACATGTGACATCAGATTTACTGTCCTATATTCTTCATTTTTTTGCTGTTTGTTTTCTCTTTGATAGGTATGTGTACTGTTAGATATAAATACTTTTCCCATTTTATATTTACGTATCACTGGTTTCGCAATTAATAATTAATTTTTCTGTAAGTGCTTCAAATACAGGGTGTGGCACATAACTTCCTTTTTTCAAAACTTAATAAAACCAATTTTATGAATCAGAACATGTTTATTTGTTTTTTTATAATGTAGGCACATACATAAAGTTTTGTTTTACTTAGTTTTGAAGATCAAATCAGGTAGGTGACGTCCCCCATTCTGCAGAGTGAACCTATTTCTGGTGTTTGTCATGACTCCTGCCAGCATACTAGACATTATGTTGGCAATTTCTTCCTGGATGTTGGTCTTCAAATCTTGTAGAGTCCTTGGACCATGCACAAAAACATGGGATTTCAAAAAACCCCATAGAAAAAAATCACAAGGGGTCAAATCGGGAGAGTGGGCCGGCCACTCCAAATCACCCCTAATCGAGATGAGGCGCTCTAGGAAGTGTTCCCTCAAAAAAAGCCATCGATGCTCTTGAAGTGTGTGCTGTTGCACTGTCTGGTTGGAACCAGGTGTCTCCCAAGTCCAACTCATCTAGCCGTGGGAAAAACATTCCTGTAACATGTTTACATACCGGTTCAAATTCACTGTCACTGTGACTTCATTTTCCTCAAAGAACCAGGGACCAATAATTCCACCTGAAGAAATTGGACACCACACTGTGACTTAAGGTGAATGCAAAGGCCTTTGATGCAATTGTCGAGGATTGGTGTCAGCCCAGTAGTGCATGTTTTGTTTGGTGACGGATCCGCACAAATGAAAATGGGCTGAAGCTAAAAAAAACAAAGCGTCCTCAGGAACGTCTTCCAGAAGAACCTCACACGCGTTCCTCCGAGAATTGAAGTCACATTCAGAAAGTTCCTGCACAATCGCCATCTTGTATGGATAGAAATAAAGATTATCATGAAGAATTCTCCTCACAGAATGTTCGGAAATTCCAAGGGCAAACTCATGGTTGCCCGCAGAACGCCATGCTGATCGCAACATTGAAGCTCAGGTGATCTAATGGGCCAAGGGCCTCCAGTTCTTCGTCTTGTCTGAACATAGTGACCCACGTAACATTTGATTTCCGGTCCTGGAGAGAGGCCAACGGGGCTAAATTAAAGCAATTACAAAAAGTGCGCTGGGTTACGATCACTGAACATCTGCTCGAAAAGAAGGCCTCAACGGCAAGCGCACACTCCTCACTGTTCCAACGCATGATGGCGACTGAAATGTGTTGGGACAAAACTTTATAGCCAAACCTCTCAAACGAGACCACTAGCGCTGCGCTACGATATCAACTGACTGAATGGCATGCATTTAAAAAAAGGAAGTTATGCTGCCGCACCCTGTATCACCAATTATGTATGTTCCAGTTACCTTCCTTACATCTCAATTATTGATTTTTTTCTCTAATATTCTTTCATGCATATTGTCCTTGTTTTTTGTGTTTTTTGCTTTTTTAAGGCTTTACCAATGAGGTAATTTGGTTTGGGAAAGTACTGGGCAAGGAATGGGAAGGAATTTGACCGTTGCCCATTGCAGTAATCATCCTACAATTTAGCTATAATGATTTTGGTAAATCATGAAAACACAAATAGTGATTCAAACCCAAGCCCCTCCAAATGTTTAGTTATGGCATTACTAAGCACTCACTTCTGTTCCTTCTTCTCCGCGATTTATTTTACCAATCATAGAGTAATTCTTTCCGTTACCTCCTCATGTTCAATGACCATTCTTCTCTCCATCTTTTCTGTTTGCTTATTGTACCCATATCTTTTCTTCTTGAACACTAATTCAGTAGACTTTCCGTATTGATGATTACACTTACTTTACCTTTCCAGTTTTTCTATTTATTGCATTTTTCATACATTTGTCACTCTCAGTCTTCTGTATGTAAAAATTTCTACCGTACTCTTTACTCAGTTCTTCTATTCTCTCCATTTTTAGCACCCCTGTAAAGACTGATGTTTGATCTGACCTGAAACTTTTGCTTGGCATGATCAAGCCTGGTGGGTTAATGGCAAACCTCAGGTTTTGCATTCTGAAGGACGTGAGCTCAAATGTGAATCTGGCCATCCAGAATTGGGGTCCATGGTTTCTTGAAACCATGTCAGGTGTCTGCCAGGATGGTTCCTTCAAAAGGCCATGGTGGTCTAGTATGCCACATTATAGTTATAAAATATGAGAGTTGGAGGGACTGCAAAGGAGGGCAGTTCATTTGTTTGTGGAAATTATCATAGAGTACAATCAGTAGCTGGTATGTTAAAAAATCTGGTTTGGTTTCAAGTCATTTGAAGACAGATGAGGAATGAAAAGTTCTGGGAATATATAAAACACACTTGGCAGTGGATTATAAAAGAAGGGAGTAGCGTGTTGAAAGGAAGAAGTGATATTAAACTAGCCCAGCCCAATTAAATTTATTATTTTTAATGCGCTGTCTTGTGGCACAGTTGGTCAAGTGACTAGGAATCATAGAGCCGCAGTTCTAATCCCAATCTTGTCTAGAGTTTTAAGAATGCTTAATCATCTTCACCCCTGTTCAAGCTTTACTTTGTTAATGTAAAGTGAGCAAGGTAGTTCTGTGTTTCTAATTCCATGTAAAAATTGTAGGTCTGCTTTACTGAGTTTGTTTAGGTAACAGTGACAGAGATTGATCGTGCAGTGGGTAATAAACATTATTAATGTTGAATGTTGGTTACTTGACTTCAATCACCAAAGTTTGATGTTTTTATTTGTTTAAATTTGTTTCTGTAAGTAACTTCCTGTTCTGAACCCTATGTTGAATGCTCTCTGCAAACTATCTGTGACCAGCTGACCCGGCAATGCTACGCTATTGCTGGATTTGGGTACACATGTATATTAAATGAACAAATTTACAAGTTTATATTTTGTACTTAATTAAAATTAGATATTTATATATACATTATTAATTCTATGCTTTGAAGCGCACAAATTTTAATTCCTATTTCATTCAATTTCAAGTTCATTGCAATAGTCTTGGATATACAATGTCTTTGCTGATTCCATTCAGCTTATATACCACATGAGCACACAATGTATAATTGTCCATGATGCAATTTTCCCTTTTTTCAGTATCCAATACTTTTATTGGAAAATTTTTGTAGAAAGATCATTTTGTAATTTTGCACAAATTTTTCATCAGTGAAAATTTATTAACATATCTCGACTAATGTGATGCTTTTAAACACACATTTACTTTAATCATCTGATGTTGAACATCTAATAACAGATAATGTCTGTAAATAATCACCTGCTAATAATATTGGAGCATCACTATATTGCTGTACATTTCCACGTAAATCTGCAGTGTTCCATTATGTGTCATTGTGCATTCACCCAGTATCATTCTATTGCATCATTCCAGATGTTTTTGAAGTATTGCATGTTGGTATTTGACTGTTTTGTAATTGAATTCCCATAAAAGTGATGAATTTGCTGTTCAGCTACCATCAAAAATTATCAGTGCAATTCCACTTGATGGGATTGCCAAAGCAATATTATATTGTGCGTTTGGAATAAGAAAGGTTTTTCCTGTGCCACCAGGCTTATATATACATTCAATTCTTCTTGGGAGTGAGTGATGGTTTCTTTCATCAGGTCAGATTGAGGATCTCAATAGCTCTAAACCTTCTCCTGACATTTAGCAAAAAAACTGGCTGTAAATCAGTCCAGTAGTTTTGTAGGCTGTAGAGATCACATGTACAAACATTGTTTTTTATATATATATAGCTTTGTTATCTGATTTTTGTTTTTAATGGAATTTGAATTATGTTGTATTTACAAATTAAAATAGAGAAATGAACCACCATTTACCTTAGATTATGGTTGTGTGGCGTGAACACACAAAAAAGACAAGAACATCACTGAAATAATAATTTTTCTGGTCTTAGTCCTTTGTGAACACAAGAACATTAGGGAGGGTGGCTGTTAGAGGCAATAGTGTAAGACTTGCTGTTTGTTGGGGGTTAACTAAACAAACACTGTACGTACTTTAACAATGAGAATGACCATTGCATTCTGGTACTGGTTATATTCAAACAATGCGGTCGCCACACATTTGAAATACACCTCAAAACATGAAAGGTGGTAGCAAAAATAAAGTGCACTGCACACAGTTTAAAGTTCCATGAAAATTATAATCTTTAGAAAATTCTTATTCAACAGTTCAGTACCAGATTCAAAATTTTTGGATAAGGCCATCAGACTAACAGTTCCATTATCGATTGCAAGTTCAACACATACCCGAGAGAAGACAGACTCTCATCCAGTCCCCTTACTAGGATCAAAGTGAAACTATTGTGTACTAAATATTGCTGTTAACCCCTAACAATAGTTGGTATGGTTCAACCATCTGCGTGAGGACAGGCCTACATTATCACATGAGCCAAACTCTCTGAAAACTGCCGAAAGATTGCCCGCCAGCCAAGATGATAGTTCTCTATTTTACCAAATCGGTTGACTTCGTGACATCAGCTTTCTACTTTGAAAATTAATACCTAAATAAGTACTTAGCATTTTGCATTGTAATTACCACATGTGCCTTTGGATAGCTTATTCTACCTGTTTTAACTTAGCTTAAGCCTCAAGGAGGCTTCTCTTGAATTTATTACAGATTCTTTCATGTCATCAGTCTTAGCGCCTGTTCCAATAATGTGTCTACAATAACTTTCGAAAATTTGATTTATCTTGCCAAAGCCTTAAACTTTCTAATGAAACCAATATATAATTTTAACCCTCTTGATTTTATCTATCCTCTGAAACTAATTTCCTACTTCCACCTTTTTATCTTAGATTTTGATTTTTTTCTTTCAATTAAAAATCCTACTTATACTTTCCTTAATTAATTAATTTTATTCTTAAAACATCCTAGAGTATGCTGACTACAATTAGTGATAACAGATCTACTGCAACTTTTTGCATTCACTAGTTACGAATCTTAAGTTCAGCTTCCTTTAACGTCGTGGGTTAATACCATCAACAAATCGAAATATCTTCCAAACTAAATTTTTCTGAATATGATAAATACACTTTAATCCCCATGATGAGTTTTAGCAGTGAAAATGAATGCAATAAAAACCGTTGTACTTGAAAACCTACTCTTAACTAAAATTTCTAGCTTTCCCAAAAGCAGTCTTGAAATTGGACTATAAGGTATTTCACTGCTGGGAATAGCTAATAGAAATGCTTTTCTGTAATTGTTTTCTGGATTAAACCTATCCCTAAATGGTTTTAACAAGTGTATGGACATATTACAACTGCGTCACAGAATGACTGTTAGCCAGGATTGCAGTGGGGATAAATTTAAACAGAGGGCAGGAAGAGGGATAGTGGTTTGGAGCTAATACCTGAGCATCGAAAAATATTGTGAAAGTGCGGAATAATATAGTAAAATCTTAACAGCATA
This sequence comes from Vandiemenella viatica, assembly GCA_031002005.1. Lineage (NCBI taxonomy): Eukaryota > Metazoa > Arthropoda > Insecta > Orthoptera > Morabidae > Vandiemenella > Vandiemenella viatica. Next base: position 195,344,114 of record JARYHS010008074.1, on the reverse strand, counting down.
AATCTGAGTAAGCAAAAATAAATCAACACGTAAATGAAATATAAGAAGAGGAATTTTAAACCTAAGAATCTATGCAGTTAATCATTACCTCTGATTAGCAGTTGTTGAATTTAGATAGTGAGGATGGATGCAAGGAGAGGATAGAGGGAAGGAAAAGTAACAAATGAAAATTATCTTAAATTGAGACCAGGAGGTTGTCTTGTGTTCATTTTGTATTGGTAGGCTAGCTTCCAATGAGTTCAGAGGAACCACAACTGTTTAGGAGGACTCTGGTAGCAGGGACAGTGAAACAAGAATTGAAATTATTGGTGTCACAGGTTGATGAAAGGAATGGTATACTATTGCACATCTTACAGCAGGGAAAGAGCCTTGGGGCTGTCTGATTGGATCAGGAAGATTGTTTGTGGACTAGGAGTTGACTGAGGTTTGGAGGCCTGCTAAAACAAGTTCTAGGAGGGCCAGGGTGGATTTTGGGAAGAATATACCTCATTTTTGGGCAGGCATCTTACCTACGCAATAGGCCCCACTGTAAGATCTGCAACGTACACCACACCTCCACCACTTTCACCAACTCCGTCACTGGGGAGAGCTTTCCCATCATAGGACATACCACCTGTGAAATCTCCCCTTTAATATACCAGCTAAACTGCAAACACTGCCTGGCTTTCTATATAGGCTTGGCCACGAATCCACTAGCCATAGGAATGAATGGCCGCCGACAGACAGTGTTCACCTGGAATCCAATACCTCCAGTAGCTGTCCATGCCATCTTCCATGACACCAATAATTTTAATTCTTGTTTTACAGTCTGTGCTATCAGAGTCCTCTCAAACAGCAGCAGATTTTCTGAACTCAGAAGGTGGGATCTTGCCTACAAGTACAAACAATTTAAGTTAATTCTCATTCATTACTTTTCCTTCTCCCTATCATCTCCTTGCCTCCATCCCCATTATTTAAATTGAGCCACCACTAAGCAGAGCTACTGTTTAACTGCATAGATTTTTTGGTTTAAAATTCCTCTTATTATGTTTTATTTATTGATTTTGGTTACTGAGATTTGAGTTGTTAAGAATATTTTTCGATGCTCAGGTATTAGTTCCAAATCGTTACCCCTCTCCTTGTCCTCTGTTTGAATTTGTCCCCACCACATTCCTGGCTAACAGTCTCCTGTAACAGTCAACCTCCAATTGTTTTCTTGTTGACAAGGGGTTAAGACCTGAAAACTACTATGACATTTCTGTTCTTGCCTTTGTGTGTTGATGCCATACAAGCATCTTCTAAGGTAAGAGGCGGTTCATTTCCCTATATAATTTTAAATTCCTACTGTCACGACCACTTTGGCGTGTGCTCGGGGCCGACCCGTAAACGGGTGGATAGCCGAAGTTATGCGGGAGGGTTCTGGGCTCACTTACTTGCAGCGACTTCGCCGGGCCCAGCCAGGAATGCCATGAAGCCTAGCGGCCGTACGATTGGTCGCGTCTTCCTCTTCTTCTGCCTGGGCGAACTGCGGGCTGCTTCGAGCCCACCTAGGCTGGAGTTAACAGGTTGTGGGGAGCTCCTCGCGGATTAACACACAGACATTGGAATAACTGGTTTATTCACATAGGTTGTTGTACATGGGTGATAGTGGACCAAGAGGCGCCGTCCACTCTGCTACACTGTAGGATGGTTAAACTACCAGCAGAGGGCACTGGCTTGTAGGCGGGGGCGGCCGGCAGCCGATGTCTTCCGGCGGTCCCGTGCGATCGAATACTCGAGACCAATTGCCCGGCGGTAACCCCAATCGCGGCGTCAGCTACCTGGCTCGGCACTTTGTCGGTCGGAGACCCGGCCGGCCAAGCAAATTCCTCAGGCCAATTCCGAAATCGGTACCGACTTCAGCACATTCCAAACACACGCCGCGGCCTGGTCATATTTTGGCAAAGTCATTACCCAAAACTGTGATAATTAAATGTTATTTAAAAATGACCTTTACACTACATATAGAATATTCAGTAAGGAAAATTAAATTAAATCCTCCTGCACCATACTCAATATTAAATCCTGAAACTAGCTCTGACACACCTTTTGAAAAATCAAATGGAGCATGGTTATTTTCAGCCAAACATGAAGCAAAACTTTATAAAAATAAACAAAATATAAATAAATAAAATCATATATATGATTGATAGATGTAAAAGTAACTCAAATTATATTTCTCAATTAAAATAATAGGAGATAGTAAAATTAATACCAATCTTACCTCATATGAAATAGTTTTTGCAACAGACCATAGAGAACCCAATAAAGTGTAATTAGAATTAGATGATCATCCAGCAAAGAAAACTTATCAGCATCTCACCCAGCAAGCAACCGTATGGACATTTATTGCACCACGTGTGACTTGGTGGGGAGGATTGTGGGTGCGAATAGTTGGCTGCAGTAAATGCTACCTACAAAATGTGCTTGGACGCTCCATGATGGACATACAACGATTGCAGAAAGTACTGACAGACTTTGAAGCCGCACTGACAAAAGACGAGGGAAACGGAGACATACTTACTCCATCTCACTTCCTGGTGGGAGGCCGACTCACATTACCGCCCTCTGGACCAGAATCCGCAACTATAATGCCTCTAAAGGAATTTAGATTGCAGCAGCAATTGGTAAATCTGTTTAGGAAACGGAGGAGTGAGGAGTACTTGTTGTTTCTTCAACGTTTCCACAAAATAGGAAATCACAGAAAGAAGCCAACTGAATTCAAAGTAGGAGATGCTGTCCTTCTTCAAGAAGATGTGCGGCAACGTCACGTGGAGGAAGAAAAGAATTCACGAGCTAAAGACCAGAAGAGACGGAGTTATACGAACGACTGTCCTCATCAAAAGAAAGATTCATTACCAGATCTATTCAGCTGGTCATCCTCCTCAAGATTGACCACGGTTGGGAGGATTTTGGAGATTAAAAGTACTTGCATATCATCTGTGGACTGAATTAAGAGTACTTATGTATTATCTGTGGACTCTGTTTCTAGTAGTTACGTTGTTAGTCAGAGAGATTAATAAAGAGTAAAAGCACATTTGTTTATATGATTTAATACGCTACCTGGTGGATTTAGAAATGGCTGGTACCACTTATAATTGGAGCACCTGATATAGCATTCCCCCAAATAAATTATATAAGATTTTGACTATTTCCTCCATCTCTTACCCCATTAACATCGAGCTTAACTGAAGGTGGAGTAGGTACAGGATGAACGTCATATCCGTCACCAGTGCAATAAGCTATTTTCTGTATTGAAAATATTTTACAAATTGTTATGTGCATATATTGTTGCTTAAGGAAGTTATTTTTTTAAAAGAAAGCACAGATTATCTAACTATATCTATAAAATGAAAACCATGTATATTGGTACCAGAAAAACTCATAAACTCAAATTTCGATGCAGGTTTCACCTTTTTAATGATTAGAATCTCAATTGAATGGTTTAATATATCCTATGCTTCAATATAGCATAACAATGCTGGAGCACTAAGTGAAAATCTGAGTGTACAGTGTGAAACTCCAAAGATGAAATACCAACTATATGGACACATAATGCTTCGTAAAAAATAATAGCCATTTTGTAAATGGATACTTTCCCGGCGTATTGATGCAATAAATGTTTCACGGGTGTCCAGCCAGATAGTCATAGAACGACGACGTTTCAACAACCTGCTCTGTTGTCTACATCAGGTCTATCTTAGATATTACTTCTCGAAATCACAAACAGACTGGCCTAGCTGCGGCCAAAAATTCTAAGGTCGAGTATCGAAGGTTGCCAGGACGCCCAATCGGCACGCCGGAACAGAGGGTATCAATTTTGCAGACTGCATATGGAGCCCTGACCGGTCACATCCAGGCACTCACCACGCTCAACGTTGCTTAACCGGTTCACCACCAACTGAGGGTATTAATGTTGCGGACTGCGTATGGAGCCATAACAGGTCACCCATCCAGGTACTCACCACGCTCAGCGTTGCTTCAGTTGTAGCCGTAAGTGCTGGCGAATTTAATCCACGGCGTCAGTTTGCATTCATTTGGCCTTGTTGAGAAGATTTCTGTTTTTCAAGATATAGATACCTAATAATCGGTCTCCAGGCTTCACTCAAGTACAGTCCACTATCCCTATTGATGTTATTATCGTTAAGCTGTATGCTTCCCGAATTACTGAGTCCCAGAATGAAGAGGCCCTGGCCAGCACCACCGTTTCATCATACTCTATCTTATGCTCTTCATCGAAAGCATGTTTGGCTATTGCGGATTTTTCCACTTGCACCAGTCTCAAGTGTCGTTTGTGCTCGGTAATACATTCAACGTTTGGTTCTGATCATCTGCCCGATATAAACTTTGCCACATTCACAAGGTATGAAATAAATTCCAGGAATTCTTTTTAGGCCTAAATCATCCTTAACACTTTCGGGACCAGCAGCATAGGTACATTCCTGGCCCAGAAAACCAGCCATTTATGGCATTCTTTAAAATGTCACTGACATGTTTGTATTTGACATATTTCAAAAAGAATTTCATATAATAAAAGAACAATCTTCAAGGTTGGTTTTACATGTTTATTTTATTTTTTTTAGTTGGTAACAACAATGTTATTGACAAACACAAAAGGTATCATTTTTGTTTCACAGAAAAATTGCGTTTTCAGTATAATTTACCTGCAAATGATCCCTCTTCATATTCATCACATTCAGAAATTTCCCCCTCTGACCCAGAATCATTCAGTTCATCTTCTAGAGCTTCTAAAATTTCTTGTTCACTCAAAAATCGTGACATATTTGCGAGGAACAAACAAGAACTTGCAAAACTCGTGACGACGCAAATACACAATGGCGCAGCTGAAGCTGTCTGGCACCGCTTACTGTTTCTTTCGAAATAATTCCATAAGCACATCAGAGAGGGCAGCACCAGTCAAGGAGAATATAGACAGATGTTACACGCAGCACTATTACATTAGCCGGCCGCTTCCGAGTGAGAAACAGGCATGTGAGCCGCGAGAAACAGTCGCCCGAGCTATGCTCGGGCGCGGTCTTTTCAAAACAGTTTTGTTGCCCGAGCTATGCTCGGGCTCGGTCCCGAAAGTGTTAACCGAGCGAAGCACATCACGTATCTTGGTGGTCGAAAAATGCTTTTTATACCAGACCGCGCCAAGAGCCTTCCAATCTTTCCGGACGTGTTGCCGGCATATGGCAGAAAGGCAATAGTTTTTGGTGGTTCAATTTGTTCAGTCGGTGGTCTTGGGGGATTCTGGATAAAAGTATGCTCTATCTGTCGCCAGAGTACCCATTCTGTTCAAAAACGGTCCTTGGATGTTTCAACGCCAACGATAGGCTCTCACGATCAGAAATGGTCACGCATATGTGAAAGTTCAGTCAAGCCGCTAGGCTTTGCTAAGAGTTGATCGTGTTACTGCTAGATAACAGCGCCACATATAGCAGAGGTATTGGTAAACTGTATGTGTATTCTACAGTAAGGAGCTTTTCAGACATTTTTTCTGTTAAGGAAACATTTGTGTTTTGCTATACAATTCCTACATAAAAATTATATTCATGAAATTTTTGCTTGAGTCTTGATTGCATTACTGCTAGATAGCATCATCACCACCTATCATAGGGATATTGGCATACTGTGTGTGTTTTGTTCTGTTGTTCTGCTTAGTTTATTTCGGTGATGTCTGTAACTGTTCATCTTCTGGGAAGGGAGGGCTTGAAGTGTTTACAGGGATGCAGGATAGCATACATTATTTGAAATTAATAAGATATTGCTATAAATGAGCCAGTTCTTTCAACTTATTACAAACCATCAAGCTCGCTGTTAACCATATTTTATTCACAAATTTTTTTCATGGGTCATCTAGTTTGTTTTTATAACTAAAAGGAGCATAAGAAATCAGCTCCATTGACTTTAGTCAAAATACATAAAACTGACAACTGCAGTTACAAAGTATGTGTCAAAATTTCCAGTTATTTATATTTATCTATCACACTACTGATTTTATGGTCTTTATTAAAGCATTTTGTGGGTACAGATGAGAAGAATATTTCAGAAGTTGATGCACCATTCCTGCTGAATATTGGTGTCCTTTCCTACAAAGCATGTTTGATGCACCAAATTCTCATTAAAAAAAAAAAAAATCCAAGCTCACAGATATGATTGTTAGAATTTTTGCTTAGTATGTAAGACAATAATAATTGATTAATTTTTTTCCACAGGATAAACTTGGTAACATCAACTAACAAACAAAATATGAAGAAATATGAGGAAATGAAAGAAAATCTCACTAAAAAACGAACAGAAATGATGAAATATTTTATTGTGAGTACTGATATTGATTATAAATATTGTAATGAGTTGACTTAAAGTGGTATCATTAATTTCATATTTGATAAATCTCTATGAAATGCTTCTAATAATTGATAGTTATATATATGAGTCACCTTACCATTTATCAGGGTCAGTGTGGGAATAGCAGGTGAGTATTACTAAAGTCAACTTTATATTAACAATGCTTGTGGCATGCTTGAAATCAGTTGGGGTGACTTATAAACACTGTGAAACAATGTTCCACTTTCATTGAACGAGTTAGTGTTCTGTTCCCTTCTACAATAATTTATAAAATGAAATTCTTAGTTCTGATTTACTCTGTCCCCTGACGTCACCTCAACGTTGGTATAGTTTTCCAAATAGATCAATTTCCTCCTTGTTTCTTGTGAACAATCCTCTTCAACTTGCATAAATCTTTCTGCTGATTAACTTTTATGTAGCTTTAATTGCCTTTTTAAATGATTTTACCATCAGTTGTTAGATGACTCACACATGCTTTAGCAATTTAATGTAAATGGAAAACCGAGCGGGGCGGTGTAACGGTTAGCGTTCTCGCCTCGCATTCGGAAGGACGGCGGTTCGAATCCCCATCTGGGCATCCAGATTTGGGTTTTCCATGGTTTCCCCAAATCACTCCAGGCAAATGCCGGGATGCTTCCTTCAAAAGGCCATGGCTGAATTCCTTCCCATTCCTTGCCCCCCATCCTTTCCCGTCTCTAAAGACCTCGATGTTAAAAAGAGATGTAAAGCAGTAACAAAAAAAAAAAAAAAAAAAGTAAATGGGAATAAAGATTCAGAAATGCTCCCTCATCCATTGGGCATTTGTAGTCTGTATACAAAACTGAAGAAGGTCTGAAAGGATCTAAAACTACTAAATAAACTCTTTAATCAATAATAATAGTAGTCTTCTATATTGTCTACAGAGACTCATCGGCTCTCAGAAGATTCCACCACAAGGAATTCACCATGTAAATAATTTTTAATTTTTTACTTTAACTCTTTAATTATCAAGGTTTCCATTTTAATAATGTTGCACAAGACTGCTCACTGTTTGAAACATCAATAACTACTTTGGTGTGAAATCAGTGGGCTGTGGTATTTAGATAATGGTATTTCTGGTCCTCTCCCTTGGTCATACTATTGTCCCGTTATAAAAAAATTCTGAACATCGAGTTCCCACAGTTGAATTTGAGCAATCAAAGATGAAAAACTAGCAAATGAGTAATATTGAACTGTGAGCCTCAAAATAAGGTCGAGTGAGCGCTGCTCACACTTCCAAACAAACTAATGATAAGTTTCAAAACGCACATCCCACAACAATACCAACCTACTTGTCCAATGACTGTTCTTCAAACTTTGGCTGCTCAGTGACCTACAAAACAGCAAGATACCTGCACACAGTTTATTGCACGATTGAATTTAACTTCCAAAATAAGATCAGTACTTGCACTTCTACTGACTGTTGTAGGCCTTGTATCCATTTCAGCACGCTCAGGCAAATGAGCTGCTCATTCGTTTGAGTACAATCAATTCAACGTGCTCAACAAACTAGAAATTTTGGTCGAACAAGCCTGGTGCCAGTGCTCAGGAAACGCTCGACTATTGATGTGTCGTTCAGTCGCTCCAAAATTATATTTAGATTGGTAACTATTTATTATTTTATAAACTTTTACTACCAATATATATTCAAAGATAGTTTAATGTTTTTTAATCTTTTTTCTTTACGTCATCAATAGCATGGTTTAATACCTCGCTGATTTCAAGCTATGTGTCCTATGATTTACTTCAATTATAAATACTCTTCATATGAGCTTTCCCATAACTTTACATGGAAAAGAAAGGGGAAAAAACACCCAACACTCACCAAAGTTGAAGGGAGGAGGGCAGCAGCAACATAAACAAAGAGAATACAATATTTCGGGTGAAAACCCCTTTTCAGGTTTACAGGGGTCGGTGGCTGGGCTTGCGCAAGACTTGCGTTTGACGCAGCCACTCACAGAACGCAATAGACTGTCAGAGGTGGTGGGGGGAGCAACAATAATATAACCGCGAGTATAAGGAAAATTAAAATGGTTGAAAAAATAATAGTTATAAAAAATATAAACAAATAAAAAAAATTGAAAATTTTTGAAAATTATATGAAACTATTGTACTGGCCAGCACAATAGTTGTTATCAAGCAAGTGTCGTTGTCCCGCATACTTCCGCTCATCATAAAAACCGCCAAACCACCGTCCACACTGATCGCCGAACGCACCCTGGCTTGCCTTTGAGCATTCTAAAATACAGACTCATGTTCGGCTCGGCCCGAGCACGCTCACTGTTATTCATTGCAAGCCTGCTCAGGCATCCACTCGCTTCACCGAGGGCTCATTCACCTGAGCCTGCTCAAGTGGATACGAGGCCTTAGTGCATGCTCTTCACACACTCATTAAAAAAAATTTAAAGACCATCTCCTATCCACTCCTTCCCAAAAAACTAGCGTGAATGCACATTCTTGCCAACTGTAAAATGACAAATGCCTGCCATCTTTGTTTTGACCTAATATTTATAGCTTTGCACTGATGGTACAATAATTTCATCAGTTTACCAACCATTACACCCATCTGATTTACAACAAATTTGCCTTCAAGATGGTTTAGACAAGGCTGCCAAACCAATTTTGGAGATAGAATCGAAATTTTGGCCTAAGTTAGGCTGTGGGCCACATTATACTTGCATATAGTTACAATAAACATTTAAATACAACAAAAATACAAGTAACACAGTTTAATTAAAATCAAAAAGTAAAAAATATCAATGAGACCTTTACAGAAGTTTTTGACCTAGCATATTCTAGACTGCTGCAGTAGGCAGGCAAATTCAAACGCACTTGCACTTTGTGGACTGTGTGCCTGGGGTTGGGTAACCTTGGTTTAGACATTACACCAAATGCTAAAACTAACCCTGACCTGGTTGCTTATGAAATCTTTAGTAATCCATCTGAAAAGCTACTATAAGAACAAAAAGAATTAATATTGAATTTCCAACATGTTTCATCCCAAGACTTGGCAGCTATGTGTGCCATACACTTTAGTACTATGGAAATTACAAGAGGTTTTGTTAACAGTGGCACTTAATTGATATCAACTGTCAGAGAGATATTGGTATTGAATTATGGAGTGTTAAATTTACATTTAAATTTACTGATGGGCCAGTGGCAAGACACTACTTAACAGAAATATTATTACATTCCTTCATCTGAAAAGAGATATACCAAAGGAATGAAGAAAAGAGGATTTTATTTTACCCCAGAAAATTAACATATTCACACAGTATGACTGCTTATCTTTCAGTATGAACCAAATTTCGAAAAAACATTTTCAATTTTTTTAAAAATTGTTTTACTAAAAAATGCTTTTACAAGTCTTAAGTTATATGTTTCTCTGGGATTTTTGGTATGTATATAACTTGTTTCAATCTTTTTAAGAAGCCTTCAGTTAAATAAAATAATTATATCAATATGTCTAAAGGTTATTAAACTTTATGCTAATCAAAAGTCATTAAAATTAGAAATTTTAGTAGTAAGTATTGTATAGACCAACATTTTGAGCGCTGTGTTACAAAACTGGAATATCTGGAATATGATAAATAATAACTCATAGTTATAGCAGTGTATAGTGTCATCTCAAGAAATTTCAGCCTGTTTTGTCCTAATTAGCCATTGCTATTACTTTTCACAAATAACAAAAAAATAGTTTTAGGTTGAATTATCAAAGTTGACATTCTCAATCACAACAATGAGAGACTAAATATGGTTTTAGGTTTAAGTATCAAAGTTAACTTTTTCAAGCACAACAATGAGAGACTGAATATGGAATTCTGGATGTTGAATTTTTAATTAACGGCGAATAGCAGGATTGAAATTGATAATTTTTTGTGAATATCTCTCAGTACAGTAATTATAGCATACTTCAGTAGTTAATGACATCTCCAATCATGATGCCCAGCAGAAGCAGTTGTAAAACCATTATTTGAAAGAGTTACAGTAACATGTATAGTTCTTCCAAGATTCTGAAAGATTTTTCAAAAAGTCATGTATTGTAAGAGTAATAAACATATTACACATTATAATATTCTCACTACATCACAGATCATCCACAGAAATGGCAACATATTAATTATTAAATGACACATTAGAGGAACTGCATAGTAAAATGTGCTCTGATGTAATTTTTTGTGATCTGGCAAAAGTATTTGTGTGCATCATGAATTAAAATGGAATACTATGGTATTTATGGAATCGAAGTTAAACGTGTTAATTCACAAATGGTAAGCTGACAGCAAAAAAAAAAAAAAAACCTTTTGAATTACAAAATCAGTAAAGTTACTTCATCACACTGGGAAAAATCTGTCTTAGCACCCCTTCTGTTTTTATTGTGCGTCAATTATCTTCCTGATAAGGATAAGAGCATTTTATTTACAGATGACACCAACCTGACTGTGAAAAAAATACCAAACAGTAATCTAAAAATTTAATACAATTCAAATCGTAGTGAAGTAGCAAACTGGTTTAAGGCAAACATTAAAATTAAATTTTAATAAAACACATAACATTAGGTTTTAAACAAATATTATCAACGGGCTTTACGTCTAAATTATAAAAATAACGATCCTGGAAACAAAGATTATAAAGCCCCTTTATGTTCAAATAGATGAGAAACTCAGTTGGCAAAAACATATCACAGTACTACTGAAGAACTAAAGTAATGTCACATTTTCAATAAGAACGCTTTCTCTAAGAGCAGATCTAGAATTAACAAAACATGTGTACTCCTCTTAGTTTGATTCAGTCATGTTCTATTTATTTCAGGTAGTGCTTCATAAAGTAAAATTTTTATAGTGCAGAAAAGAACCATTAGGATGCTTTGCAAGGTGAAACCTAGAACTTCTTGCAAAAAACTCTTTAAAAAGCTCAATATTGTTACGATGACTTAACCGAACATTTTAACTTGCTTACATCTAATTCACAGGTACATAATCTCAATACAACAAAAAAAACTTCTACAAAACACAAACATAACTATCATTAGTACAAAGAGGAAGTAATTATTATGGGACACATCTGTTTAATAAACTTCCTGAAAGTATAAAACATTTTGTAGATAATAAAGATGTATTTAACCAAAACTGATGGACTATCTTATCAGCAACGCCTTCTACTCCATTCAAGAATTTTAACAAAAGAATTAATTCTATCTAAAATGAGTTTTATGATATTCAGTTGTAAAAATTGTTATTTAAAAAAATTAAAAAAAAAAAACTTACAATTGTTTTGTTCACTATGATTGTTATTCATATTGTAGGTGTGTATATATATATATATAAAGTCATAATACATATATATATGTGTGTGTGTGTGTATATATATATATATATATAATTAAGGAAGGATAGGGAAATATGACCCAACACTTACCACAGATGAAGGCGGCTGGGACGACGAACAAAAAACAAACACAAGAGAAGCGCAATATTTCGGCCTACAGCAGCCTTAAACGTGCAGAAGGTGAAGCACCAGGCGCCGTCACATGTGTACATGCGCCTGGTGCTTCACCTTCTGCACGTTTAAGGCTGCTGTAGGCCGAAATATTGCGCTTCTCTTGTGTTTGTTTTTTGTTCGTCGTCCCAGCCGCCTTCATCTGTGGTAAGTGTTGGGTCATATTTCCCTATCCTTCCTTAATTTTATTGCCTTAAAGCTTTTTCCTGCTCATTGTTATTATATATATATATATATATATATATATATATATATATATATATATTGATCATGACTTTTCACATCCTAGAAGTCCTTACTCAGTAGATCTCTGTACAAAATTAATAAATAAAATTTAAAAAATTGTCGCACACTAACTTTTTTGAGAAGAAAAAGAATAGCAAGTTTACAGAAGTTTATGGAAAAACTGTTGTAAAAAGAAACATATTGAACTGAACAAAAATAATAATTTTTAAACTAAACAATTATTTATATCAGTTTTGCATATAGTATAGTTGTGAACGAAATAAATTTTTAAACTGTTAGAGACTTAGAATCTATTTTCAAAGTATCAGACATTATTATTTGTGCTCCACCCAAAAGTTTTGACAAGTTGTTGATTTCTGTTCTAAAGTACTAAACGCTCTTATTCATTAAAGAATAACTCATCAGTATATATGTCTGTTCGTAATAGAATGTTGAATCCTTGTACATATTTTTCACAGATTGAAATCCTGAAAAAACGTGCAGAATCAGGATTTCCTCCTTTCCGCATTGAGAACTACCCTGAATTTGACTGCGGTGAATTCCGGAAAATCGTGGAGGAATGTGAAGCAAAGAAACACTAACATGGAGAAAATTTGTACACTTTACAATTACATTATTTTTGAGTAGATTGGTTAAAAGCACTTTACAATTAATCAGTATTTTTCTTCCTGAATTTATTTCCAGAATGTGATTTATGCTTTCCCTAATTGTATGTTACTTTTATCAGTTTGAGATGCTTTATAATTTGTATTCAACTCAATTTTTTCATTGTTTTTTCTTTGCTTACAGTTAGTTCTCAGATTGTATACTTATAATCATATATTGTTCAAAATACTGAATAGCTATTATTATTCATATACAACACTATAACCATGTGACAATTAAGTTTTTACCGGCGTATGGTAGACAGGAATTCTTCACGGGTCTTCTGCCGGATAAGATCTTTTAGACACGACGTTTCGGCAGTCACCTCCGCTGCCTTCATCTGGTGAACTGTCATCGCGAAGTAGCTGCCGCGACCGTCGCGGCAGCTACTTCGCAATGACAGCCCTGTTTTCCTCTTTTCATCTTTTCACCTTCTTTTGTTCTTTACTGCTTTCAATTTTTAATACCTTTTGTATTTTATTCCAGTCCCTTTCTCCTATGCCTGCAAAAGAAAATTTTCTCATTCCCTAATGCCTCACATGATTGCGATCTTGTGATGATCATCTTTCCCCTTCCATGTACTACTACTAATTGTTCTACCAATATCTGTCCAAGTCTTTTTATAATTATATTCCTTGTACACTCGCAGCTGTCTCCTAATTTCCAGTGAATTTCAATCACTATCCTTTATCATATCAGTTACTAATAGTGTTCTGCAATCATTTCTACACACAAATCTAGCTGTCCATCTTTGCACTTTCTCCTGTATTTGATACCCAAAATTCAGTTACAGTAGAACTCCAATTATCCGTTCTCCGATTATCCAAATCACTTTTTTAATTAAGATGGAAACATATTGTGAAAAAGCTTCCCCTCTTTTATAAAAACCAACCCAAAGCTTGGATGACTGCAGCATTGCTTACAGAGTAGTACAGCGAAATTTTCATCCCTGCAGTGAAAAAGCACCAAAAATCTATTGGAAAAGAAGGAAGTAAAGTGCTTTTGGTTTTTGATAATGCACCAACTCATGCCACGGAAAAAGTTTTGGAAAGAGGGAATGGCCAGTTTAAAACAACCTTTTTACCGCCAAACGTCACAAGCTTGTTGCAACCAAGGGACCACTCTGTTTGAAACCATAAATCGCCATTGCAGAAGGCAACTTTTAGGGAGGGCAAAGACGAAGAAGGTGTGTTGGCTAACCACAAAAAAATAAATTTGAAAGATTGTGCTTGCATGGTGGCAGAAGCTTGGAGCTTGGTTAAGGCAGTCACATTAAGACGTGTGTGGAACAAGTTGAAAGGCGTACAAACTGAAGAAGAAAATTAAAAGAAGAAAAAGGAAAAAGAAAGGGAAGAGACAGGAGAAGATGTGGATGGCGCGTCACTTGAAGAATTCAAAAACATTCTTTTGAAAATTCCTGGATGTTCAGAATTTAGTGCTGAAGATATAGATTTGTCAGACCGTGGGTATGAAATTCTAAATGATGATGAACTTATTGAAAGTGGGAGGGAAGAAAATATCGAGGAAGAAGTTGACCTTAATATCGAAGTTGAAGCAGACACGGGACCACAGCGTTAATGTGAATGGAGTGTCAGTTCGAGAGTGACCACATACAACTTCTCACTGTCAAGCATTTTCATGACTAGGCTTCCCGAAAATGGATGAGTACAGTCAAACAGCTCACTTTGACCGAGATGTTCTGCAAGCAATAACTTATTTACAGTACAGTAAGAACATACTGTACTAATGAACAGCACTTGCAAGTACGCTTAACATGTAAAAGTGTTGCCTTTTCATTTAATTAATAAAAAGCTGTTTTTCTCCCATTTTCAACATACATCCAATAATTAATTACAATATACCCTTTTTCAGAAAAAAATCCTATTATCTGAACGGGGTCCGGTCCCAATTGATTCGGATAATTGGAGTTCTACTGTATAATGTCATATTCAAGCAATGGCCTGATCAAAGTTTTGTAACCCATTTCCCTCAAGTCTCTGGTACATTACCCTCTCTAATAAATGATTTTGAAACCTTTCCCTACCACCTGCTAATGTGTTCTGTACCAACCTGAGTGGTTACCGCAGTCACAACCAAAAGATTTATTCTCAACAGTCCACTCCTGGATCAGTTTTATCACAAGATATGCAACATTCAGTCAAGTATGATGATTTAACACTATTGATTATTGCTAGAAAAGTGACAGGAAATAGTGCTAGAAATGAAGAAGTAGTTTTAATGAAACATTTTACGTGACATTACATACACTTTTAAAAATGCTCTTCACTAAAGAAATGACTCCAATTGTTCCAATATTTACTTAATGAAACATCTAATGGCAAGCTTCTTTCCTAAAACAAAAGAGATTGAGTAATAAAATCTAGCCTTTACCTAGTCTACCTCTTCATTGTTGATGAAACAGTCTCTCTTCTTTCCAGCTTGAAGTAAGCACCTTGCTGGTCAACTTGGAGAAGAATCCTAGCATTGATTCATTAATGTTCATGCCAACGTAGCACGAGCCAGGCCACGTAGCTTTTTGTTCATATTATTTGTCATAGTTAAAATGATATGCAGGAGACACAAAAGCATTTAAATATTTATTTCTGTCATTTAATTATTCCCGAATGTAATTTACGATAGTCTGACAAGAGAAAACAGTACAAAATGTCTTCCGGAGTCATTAGGGAAAAAGGCTACGAGGGAGAGAGGGGGGGGGGGGGGTTAGAGGCAAAAGCTTCGTCGGGCTACATGGGAGGGAAGGGGGAATTTACAGGAGGCCAAAATGGAGCTACTTGGTTTATGCACGCTCCCTAAGCGAAATAACAAAAGATTTTTTCTTCGCTTCGATACTATCTTTGGGGTGAATAATGTCATTGGATATTGTTGTTGTTAGGTACTACTATTTCTGTGCCGTGCCCGTATCATAACTTTTCAGTTGCATCACATCTAAGGTATGTTTCTTTTTGTTTTATATACACCTTTTCTAGAAAAGTATATCCTCAAAAACAGATGTGGCAAATTTTAAAGCTATGGAACTGAAAATTTCCAGCGTGTTCTAAGCTTTGTATCAGGCTAACAACATCACCTTTCAGTTATGATATCTCGAGAACCATGAGAGATATTAAAAACCTTTATTTTTTATTTGTTTCATCTACTGTGACATAACGGTAATGATAGTGCTCCAGAGTGTGTTTATTATATTAAACATAACACTAAAGAAAGATTATAAATCATAAAACCAAAACTACCTCAACTCATACCTTATTATGTTGTCAGTTCTTGAAAAGAAGTGGTTCTGCAAAATTCATCAATTTTGCTTTAGATTTAGAAATATATTGTGCACAAACACTTACATCAAAATGATCTTCACAAAAATAGATTATTGTATCTGTAGATAAACTATGAGCATCCACCCTCCTTTCAAGTTGTAACCACTTTCACGTATCTGTTCATTGTTTGGAACAAATATAAATAACTTGTTTGGCGTTTTTATTGTTGTGCTTTTACACTGGGGTACTACACAGTACTTATAAAATGAGAAATTCATTCTTAATTAAAGAACACTTGTCACCTGCCTTGGTTCAGGTGGTGTGACGTCATTCAAAATGCCATGACAGTCTTGAACATTTTTGTGGCAAATTTAAATTCATTTTTTAAAATCCAAAATACATAATTTAAATGTTCGACTTTTTGTTATTATTATTATTATTTTAAAAAATATCATAGATGCAGCTCTAAAAACAAATAATGAGTTACATGAACATTACACAAGGAAACAATTAGATTTGCAAATTATCCATACAAAAGCAAAAATGTATTAAATGGAACATTTCACATGGGGATTAAGCTTTTCAATAAATTACCTCATAATAATAATAATATAAAAGCAACATTAAAAAGGAAAATTTTGAGAAATTGTTGATGTCGTATCTTCAATACCACTCCTTTTACTCTGTAGAAGAATATTTGAAATAATTAATGTAAATATCTTGATTTATAATTGACGTGTCTGATATCATTATGTATAATCATCATTTGAATCATTATGTATATTGTAATAACAGTACAGGTCATCTTGCACAAACACTAGACAGTTTGGTACCTGTCAGTTCGTTTATAATTGATCTGACACATATCAGCTTAATACATTCAGCAGCTCTGTTCCACTAGAAAAATTTGAAACATTCGCAAAAGCATTTACAATGTTTACAAAACAAAATAATACATTTTAAAATGTTAAAATTACAGAAACATTTAATGGAAAAAAATCTTAATAGTAAGTAGTTTGTAATGATATTTAGCTTTTATTATAAGTTTACGATTTTAATTGATTAATTTTGTACCCTTGGAGATTATTCAAATTCTTAATAATATTACCTCTGGTAGATTTAGTTTTAACTCATAGAGCTTACCTTATTCCTTATTAATAAAACAACAATTAACGATGGAATAATAACATGGCTAGTTACATTAGTTCTTATAATTTTCTTTGGTTCAGTTAATATGCTGTTGCCAAATCAACTGATTTTCTTAGATTACCAGTACCCTTGAAAACTCAACCATTTGTTGTCAACTGTTACAGAGGATAATGATTCCTTTGTCAGCAGATGCAACAAGGAATCATTCATTATGATTTAGTTTGGTAAACAGTCATTTATTTAGAGAAACTAATTTATTTGTACAGCCAGTTGGAAATGATTTATTGGACTGCATGTGATAGTTCAAATTCACACTGTGGTTTTTCGTAGGTAGCAGACAGTACAAAGTTTTGTTTCCATGCCATAATATTATGTTATAACTGTTTGTAATTTATTTCATCACAGTTCCATTTACCAATCAAATTTCTTGTATCATCTATCAGCAAAATATCCAAGATATTTCTATCAGGAAATATAAACAGATAAAAGTAAATACCGGAGAACTCCAATTATCTGAATCAATTGGAACCGGACCCCATTCGGATACTAAAAAAATTCGGATAGTTGGATTTTTTCTTAGAAAGGTTCTATTTTAATTGATTTCTGTATGTATGTTGAAAATGGGAGGAAAAAAACTATTTTTAGGGAAAGGAGTGTTTAATTAATTTAATGAAAAGGCAGAACTTTTACATGTTAAGCATACTTATGTATACTGTACATTAGTACAGTATGTACGTACAGTAAATAATAGTAATTGCTTGCTGAACATTTTGGTCAGAGTTAGCTGTTTGACTGTATTCATCCATTTTCGGGCAGACAAGTCGCTCATCTGCTTGACAATGAGAACTAGCATGTGGCCACACTCGAGCTGATGCTCCATCCACTTCAAAGCCGGCAAATGTTTGACTAGCTGATGGTTCAACTTCGACATTAAGGTCATCTTCTTCCTCAACACTTTCTTCTCTCTTTTAATAAGTACATCATCATTTAGAATTTCATACCCAGGGTCTGATGAATCACACACCACCCACTCTCCTGTATCTTCAGCACTAACTTCTGAACATCCAGGAATTTTCAAAAGATTGTTTCTGATTTCCTCAAGCGCTGTATCATCCCTAATCTTCTCTCTTACTCTTACTATTACTCTGTGATTCACTAAAAGTGTGTGGCAGAGGGTGCATTGCACCTATCCGAAAGGGTAATAGTTTGGAAGGGATATACGGAATATGGCAGGAGGCGCCCATGGGCTATTGTGAGGAACCATCCCAGCATTCGCCAGGAGTGATCCGGGAAAATCATGAAAAACCCAGAACAGCATGGCCGGAGTGCTTTATCAAAAGCTACTCCTGTCTGATTTTAAGTTTACTCACCCGGCACATCCTTTCTATTCCATTCCCTAATCGCTCGTGCAAAAAATGAATACAGAAAAGAATCGGTTCTGGCCCTGATTTCTCTTATCTTATTTTCACGGTCATTCCGAGATATGAATGTTGCTGGTAGCAATATTTCTTTGCTGTCATTCTGAAATTGTAAGTTGTGAATTTTTCAATTAGCTTCCATTGAGAGCAACGCCTTCGGTGTTCCAGGTCTTCCCAACCTAACTCCTTCAACATCGCACTTACGCTTTCCCTCCAACTATATATACCTGTCACGAATCGGGCGGCCCTTCTCTGGACACTCTTTAATGCCTCCATTAATACCTTTTGATGGGGACCCCATACAGAACAACAATATTCCAAGTGAGGTTGCACTAGTGACTTATATGCAATCGATTTACCTTCCGGAGTGCCTTGTTTTAAATTACGAACTAGAAATCGGAGCATACGATTTGCTTCCCAATTACATTCTCGATATGTTCATTCCACGACGAATTATTACGAATTGTTACCCCTAGGTATTTAGCAGAATCTACAGTTCTAAGGACAGTACCATTAATTGTATATTCAGAGCTAAATGGTGTCACCATATCATCATATATCATATCATTTTATTCACCATTAGTCAATACAATATTGAAATAGGCTTCGTCATATACATACTATAATTATATTTACATGTTAATACAACCGATAATATAAGATAAATAATGTAACTAAATATATATTACATCAAATAATTCTTCTGTTTTATAAGGACATATTGCAGTTATAAGATCCTTAGTAATATTTTTAAATTTATTTAGTGTCATCATTCTCAGATTCTTAGGTAGATAGTTGAATAATCTGATTCCCATTGACTTAAAACTATATTTAGTTATGCTAAGTGAATGGAATTCAATTCTTATATTGTGCTTATCTCTAGTGTTATGATTATGTACCTCGAAATGTCTTTTGAAGAGGTGTTGATTTTTCTTTACAAAAAGTAAACATTGATATATATATAAACCCGGTAATGTCATGATTCCTAGCTTTAAAAATAATTCCTTGCCGTGTGTTCTGGGTAAAGCTCCACATATCGGGCGAACTGCTTTTTTCTGTAAGACAAAGAGACAATGTAAGTAGGGACTATTTCCCCAAAGGACAGTTCCATAGGATAGGTAGGAGTGGACATAACCATAATAAATGGAGAGTAATACATCTGTTGTCACTGTAGCTCTAAGTCTCCTAATCATGAAAATTCCTTTAGCAACTTTATTCGATATCAATTCAATATGCCTCTGCCATTTTAAATTTGATTGTATAATTATTCCCAGGAATTTGACAGAATTGCAGGTAGAGTTTCTTTTAAGAATATATCAAGGTGGTGTGTTTTTTCTAAGTTAAGAGATAGTTTGTTGGCATTACACCAGTCCATAAGTAGATCTATCTTTGATGAGAAAGCTTTGTCATTCGAAGTTGTAGTGGAGCTTACTTTTACACATAGATCATCAGCATAGTTGTAGCATTTGGAGTTACTGTTTTCCATAATAGGTGATAGGTCATTGATATATAGGATGAACAGTAGGGGCCCAAGAATAGATCCCTGCCTCCCTAAGCTTATATACATTGTTGTTGAGTGAGACCATTTGTGATCTATTACTTAGATATGATTTAATCAACTTGACTGCCTAATCATCAAATCCTAGGTGCTTGAGTTTCAATAGTAAAATTTCATGAGATACAGTGTCAAATGCCTTGGACAGATCAAAAAACTTAGCATCAACATTGAGTTTATTTTCAAGGTCCTCAAGACAGTCCTCGATAAAAGTTACAACTGCATCACATGTTGACCGATTTTTCCTAAACCCAAACTGGTTGTTACAGAGGAGATTGTGCTGTTCAAGATATTTATAGATCTGTTGACTGATGATTTTTTCAATAACTTTTGACATAATCGGGACCAGGGATATGGGCCTATAATTGCAGAAGGATTTTTTATCACCCTTTTTATAAATTAGAATTACCTTAGATACCTTCTACTGTTCTGGAAAAACTGCACTATCAAAGCAGCCATTTACAACCTCTGTCATCATTTCTCATATAAAGTAACTACTAAGCTTGACAATTTCTGAATTTAGGTTGTAGACATCCATAGACTTACTATTTCTTAAAGACATAATTGCAGAATGGACTTCCTGTATCAGCACATTTGGACAGATAGTAGTTGGCTTCATTTTGACTAACTGCTATTTTCTTAATTGTTTCATTAATACTATCAATAAAGTAGTTATTGAATTCTTCAGCTGTTAAGTTGGTTGGTGTCCCATCCTGATTGATGTTTCTATTTGTAGGAAGACTATTTTTAATGATGTTCCAGATAGCCCTTGGGTTTATTTGCACCTCTAAGGACTCTTTCACTGTTATAACTTTGTTTAGCTTTTCTGATTTCATCTTTGTACATGTATTTGATTTGTTTATATTTAGTTTTTATCTCCACATACTGACTTTGTTTGGACATAAAGTGGTACTTATCACATACTAGCTGACCCGGCAATGCTTCACTATTGCTGGACTTGAGTAGGCACATAGATTAAATGAAAAAATATTTACATATAAATTTTAAACTGCTGTTTCATTCATTTTCAGTTGGAAAGGGTGAGAGGGGATGCGCTTTGGTAAACGTATGCAGGCAGTATTTTTCTGTTTGTTTCAAAGTATAAGTGTGCAAATTCCCATTGAAATCTTATGAAATATGTGGTTTTGTCTAAATTATGGGGAGGAGGGGTGGGTTTTTAAATATTTGTTTTTGACAGGAACCATTTTCGACATCCCCTCGACAATTCACCATAGCTTCGCCGTAATCAGACGAACGGTTTGCGGGTTTGTTTAAATTATGGGGTGTTATGGAGAAGAGGGAGTAATTAAGGTGGTTGAAAGAGAGGAGAGGGATTGGGTTTTTGTAAAATTAATGTGTACAGTATTTCTCTCTCTTTTTTAAAGTATAAGTCTACAAATTCTTAGCTAAATCTGATAAAAAATGTGGTTTGCCTAAATTATGGGGTAAAAACGTAATGGGGGTGGAAAGGGGAAGAGGGGATGAATATTTGGAAACCATATGTTGGCAGTATTTTTCTGTTTGTTTAAAGTATAAGTGTACAAATTCCTATCTAAATCGGATAAGAGATGTGGTATTGCCTAAATTATGGGGTGAAAAAATTATGGGGGTGGAAAGGGGGCGAGGGGATTAATATTCGGAAACCATACGTAGGCAGTATTTTTCTGTTTGTTTTAAAGTATAAGTGTGCAAATTATTATCTAAATCGGATAAAAAATGTGGTTTGCATAAATTATGGGGTGAAAACGTAATGGGGTTGGAAAGGGGGAGAGGGGATGAATATTCGGAAACCATATGTAGGCTGTATTTTTCTGTTTGTTTTAAAGTATAAGTGTACAAATTCTTATCTAAATCGGATAAGAAATGTGGTTTGCCTAAATTATGGGGTAAAAACATAATGGGGTTGGAAAGGGGGAGAGGGGATGAATATTCGGAAACCATACGTAGGCTGTATTTTTCTGTTTGTTTTAAAGTATAAGTGTACAAATTCTTATCTAAATCGGATAAGAAATGTGGTTTGCCTAAATTATGGGGTGAAAACGTAATGGGGGTGGAAAGGGGGAGAGGGGATGAATATTCGGGAACCATACGTAGGCAGTATTTTTCTGTTTGTTTTAAAGTAAAAGTGTACAAATTCTTATCTAAATCGGATAAAAAAATGTGGTTTGCCTAAATTATGGGGTGAAAACGTAATGGGGTTGGAAAGGGGGAGAGGGGATGAATATTCGGGAACCATATGTTGGCAGTATTTTTCTGTTTGTTTTAAAGTATAAGTGTACAAATTCCTATCTAAATCGGATAAAAAATGTGGTATTGCCTAAAGTATGGGGGTGGATATGGGGCGAGGGGATTAATATTCGGATACCGTATGTAGGCAGTATTTTTATGTTTGTTTTAAAGTATAAGTGTACAAATTCCTATCTAAATCGGATAAAAATGTGGTTTTGCCTAAACTATGGGGTGTTATGGGTAATAGGGGTCGACTTTTTAGAATTTTTTTTTCGCAGGAACCTTCGCAGGCGCACACTCGAAAACTCTCCAAAGTTTCATTGCAATCTGATAAATGGTACAGGAACGCATAGAAGACGAACCTACAAACAAACAAACATTGATTTTTATATATAAGATATTTTTTAACTCCAATAACTTAGGAGTGAACCATTTATTTGCTTTGACCTGTCTTTCTCGACTATTTACAACTTAATGGGAAGTAGTAATTAACGCTCCACATAAAGTCTGTGAAGAAGGCTGAGAATTTATCAAGAATATTAGTCTGAGAGTGTATGAGAGGTCTATTCATATTATTTAAACAATACAAAAAGTATGCTATATTTGTGTCATTAATCTCTCTATATTGATATTCATTATTTGGTCTAATCTGTTTGGAGGTTTTTTCTGAGGTCAAGAGAAATGATGAGAGAACAGCATAGTGGTCAGATAGTACAGTTTGTATGACAGAGGCTTCGACTCTTGAGTAATGGAAAGTAGTAACAATATTGTTAATACATGTACTTTCGTTTACAATTCCTGGGCGTGTAATTACATTTTTTAGAACATTTAGGCCATAGCTAGTAAAAGGCTACGCAGGTTATCTATATTTGGCCCATTTAAATTAAAGTCCAGGTTAAAATCAGCACACATAATTATATTGCAATTTTTAGAACTGAGTTTGGCTAACAGATTATCCATTTCTTCAAAGTAAATATTCATATTATCGATTTGAGAAATCCGATAGATACACAGCACAAATGTGTTAATATTTTCTAAATACAATTGTGACAGTTCAAAACATATTCAGTTGCAAGGTTTGATGTGTCAATATTAGTTTGTTCATATACTGTCAAGTTGTTTTTTATAAAAATCGCTTACCCCCTCTTTTTCCCTTTGCCCTACAGAAGTGTCTTGCCAGATTGAAGTCTGAAATGCCGAGGCTTTTTAATTCTTCATGTGACAGCCAGTGCTCAACAATACATATTTTTTACTTATATGCATGACTTGGCACTTTTTAGCGTTTAACTCCGACTGCCAGTCTTTACACCACACAATTATTTTCATAATTTTCGTCTTGTAAAAAAGCGCTGTCTTCCTGGGTTTTGATTTCATGATAAATAATAGCATCATTGGCAAATAATCTTTTCATCCCCCTTATTATGTCACACAAATCATTAATGTATATGAGAAACAACAGAGGCCCTATCACGCTTCCCTGGGGAACCCCGTACCTCACCTCGGTAAATGATGAACTCTCACCGTCGAGAACTACAAACTGTGTTCTGCCCTTCAGAAAGTCTGCAACCCAGTCGCATATTTGTCTAGATATGCCATAGCCACGAAGTTTCCTAAGTAACCTAGTGTGAGGCACAGTGTCGAAAGCTTTTTTAAAATTTAATAGAACTAAATCAACTTGGGATTGCCCATCTGTAATACGGCACAAATTGTGAATGAAAAGTGCAAGTTGCGTTTCGCAGCATCGGCCTTTTCTGAATTCATGTTGATTAGGGTTTAAAAAGCTCATCTTCATCCATAAACCGCAAGACATTTGAATAGATGATGTGTTCTAAAATCCTACAAAATATTGATGTTAACGAGATCGGTCTATAATTTTGAGGATCATTAACATTCCCATTTTTAAACACTGGACTTACAAAGGCGGTCTTCCATTCTACTGGTATCTTTCCTTGATTCAAGGAGCAGTGGCATAGCTAGTATGGGTGGCACCCGGGGCGGATATCGGTGGTGTGACCCCATGAAAACTTAAATTTTAAGTAAAAGAAAAAAATCAGGTAAGCGTAAAGATTGATTTTAATAAAATGTGCTTAAATAAACATTTATTGTTATTTGCACAAGATTCTTATATTAATAATTTTAAACGTTAAAAATAATTAAAATATTTATAAATAAGCAAGAAACAACTACTTTTACAGTCTCTTCTTTCTGGCTTTACAAGCTGCAAACTCAGAAATGACATCTTCAAAATTAATATTTTTGATTATTGTCGATAGTCAACATGGCAAGATTATTTAGCTTCGTGTTGCTCATTGTTGACCATAAGTATTTTTTTTTTATTAATCTTATCTTACTAAA
The DNA here is from genome assembly GCA_031002005.1 of Vandiemenella viatica. Taxonomy (NCBI): domain Eukaryota; kingdom Metazoa; phylum Arthropoda; class Insecta; order Orthoptera; family Morabidae; genus Vandiemenella; species Vandiemenella viatica. Next base: position 195,319,362 of record JARYHS010008074.1, on the reverse strand, counting down.
ACTCCTTTCACAGGAAGAAAATTGTTATAAATAACTGTAAGGCAATCTTAAGATTCGGAAGGGATTCTATAAAATCCCATCCACAATGAATTAAAAAACCCAGAGCTACCCAATCATCTGTAGCTGAAACTGTAACAAAGACGGCTTTTAAATGCCTTCTCAACCTTGGTAATTCCAGTAGAAGTTCTTCTTCTGATACCTCACAATAAAAACCAGTAAATTTTGAAACAGCTATTTTTAACTCCTCCATGTTCGCAAAAAGCAATGTATTTTTCTGTACCACCTCAAACAATGAAACTACATCTTAAATAGCCTTTTATCTAGTAGAGTTCGGTGTTGAATCTGTCAAGACATTCCAACATATCCTTTTGATTCTCGGTTATCAGTGTGAGTCCTACATCAGTGGCTACCTCACCAACCATTCGTTTTTTTATGACGAACTCTTAGTTCTGTTGGAAGGTCGTAGTCCTGTGATTTTTTTGTAACAACATCGATTGCGTGCTGCACAATGTGACACTGGTTTTCTTGGGTATAAAGACGAAGTGCTTCTATTTTTATAGCTGATTGTTCAAGGCTCAAGATTTTACTTTGCAATGCAATTTGCGTGCAGTTTACTTCCCTTAGTACATTATTCCAAAAGAAAAGATAACACAGGAAAATACAATTACATACTGCAAGGATAAGGTTATGAGCAGCACCCTGGTGTCTACATTTTCTTTTGAATCAAACAATTCTTCAATTGCAGCCACTGCCTCACAAAAATTTTCTGGCAGTACTTTTAATGCAGCATAATGATCACTCCAACGCGTCGCTGAGATTCTTTTTACAAATGAATTGCTGTGTTTAGTAAGCACATCCCAGTGGCAGGTGGAAACGGAGAAAATAGTTTCTACTGTTCCAAAAAATGTTACGCAAGATACATTCTGTGCAAAAGAATGTTGGACACCTAAATTAATTGAATGATCAGTACATCCAACGAAAACTGCTTTATTGTTTCTTGCTTTAATAATGGCTTGTACACCTCCATGTTCGCCGCTAATAGTAGCTGCATTGTCATAACCTTGAGAGCGACACATCATAATATCTAAACCGTCACTATCGAGTTTCTTAAAAATTTCATTGCTTAGATCAACGGCTTTATTTCCCTTTAAAGGAAAAAAATCCCAAGAATACTTCTTTGACTTCCACTTTTCTGTTATCAATTTTCACAAAACGAACCACTTCAGACATCTGATCAATGTATGAAATGTCAGGTGTGCTATCAAACATAATACCAAAATATTTTGCTGATTTAATTTCTTTAACAAGCTTAGATTTAACGTTATTTGATAGCACACTAATGAATTCATTTTGTATATCCGGCGACAGATGAGATACTTTTGATGACTTAGGCCCTATTGTGTTCCAAGTCCAAGATGTGCTCTTTCAGCATTACATCATACTTTGAAAGTAGATGGACCAGTTCTAAGAAGTTGCCTTTATTTGTAGAGCCATGTCCTTCATCGTGTCCACGAAATGCTAGTTTTTGTATAGCCAGAAACAGAGTTATATCCAATAATCTAGATAAAAGACCTTTCCACTTCTGTTTTTCACTGTCCATTAATTTCAAGGCTGCGTCGTCTATTGTCTTGTGGAATTTTAGCATTACTTCTAAAGTTTTCCATTTTTCAATGTTTTCCAGATGTTCATTAGAAGATTCATGGTCTGTCAATTTAAGATTGAGTTTCCACCACTTCTGAAATCCAGTTAAAAATGAAGATCTGGTATTAATGCTATTGACAGCAAACAAACGACAACAAAAGCAATACAGATTGTTAGCGATGGGGGAGTAAACCATCCACGAGCGGATAATTTTTTCACCATTAGGCATCTCCTTATAAAACCACTAGGTAGAAAGATGTCGACAACCACCTTTTGTTTTTAACCCTTGTCTAGATACAGTGCTGAATGGTCCTTCTTTGTTTAGGAAACATAGCTTCTTTTTTTAATAATCTCTATGCGAAGAGAATCAAGAACGGGTATACTTCAATGTTACACATCTTTCAAGTCTTGGAGATTAAGGGACTTGCTTAGATTCTAGTCTTTGGCAGTTTTAGCATTATCACTGTCACACTTAATATGATCTGATTCATCTTCTTTATGAATTATAGTCATTTCTACATCTTCAACATCATGCTGATTACATTTAAATTAATACTTGCATCAAGGTGAGAATCATTTTCTTTTGATGAGCTTTTGCTATTATCTGTTTTTGTAACATACTTGACAATGGATCCAGAAATGCGTCAATGATCCAGAACTGCATCAATTTTAGCTTGTTTTGCTTTTCTCTGTTGAAATCCACTTTTCCACTTCGATGTATGAACCCCTCGAGGCATATTCCACTTTTTGGTACAAAGAGCTAAAAAAATTACATTAGTATCACAGAGGTAATAATATAATAATTTGTAGTTATGTTCTTAGTAATGAATATGAAATAACTATATTTACCGAGAAAATCTAATAATCATTTTCATTAGTGATTGGAATGCGGTAACGGGAGACGATAAGAGGAAAATATTGCAGGAAGTTTTGGTCTAAGAGAAGGAAATGAGCAAGGAAGCAGGTTGTTCGAATTTTGTAAAAAAATTTAAACTCATTATTTAAAAAATCATGCACTAAGGATATACGAATCGAAGGCACAAAGACGCTCAGTATGATATAGGAAATAGAAAGAGATCAGTAATAGATTTTTTACAAATAAAATAAACAGGAAATGCAAGAATGTAAACGAAATGTCAGTGGAAGAAAAGTGGGGAAATAGAAAAGGAAATGATCATGCGTAAATTAAATGTGAGCTATAGAAGTTTCAAATGAAATTTTGGAGATATGAAGAATGGATGTAGAAACATTACAATCGCTAATGGGAAACCTGTTTTAAGCTAAGAAGACAGATTCAACCATTATAGAGATAAACTATATGACAAAGAAGGTTTAAACAACAGTGCACTGGCAAGAGAAGGTGAGGTTGACATTGATATCTTAAGAGATCCTTTTGACAGTGCTTTGAAATATTTGAAAGCAAATAAGGCGGTTGTAATTGATTAGATTTATGCAGAATTTCTAAATTCCGTATGAGAAGAAGGAATATTCAAACTGATTTTAATCAACGTATCATCTTCACACTTCCAAAGAAAGACAAATGTGAGAATGCCTCAAAACTAGTGACGAGGATGATATGTAGAAGAATAGAAAAGACTGTATATGAGTTTGGGCTTAGGAAAAACAGAAATACACCAGAAGCAATTTTGGCTTTAAGAGTAATACTTTATGGCAGAATTAAGAAAAACAAAGCTACTTTTATGGCGTTTGGTAATTTAGAAAAAGTTTTTGATAATGTTTAAGTAGGATAAAAAGTTCAAATTGTTAAAGAAGACAGGTCTAAAATATTCAGATGGAAGAATACATTATAGTCTATATAAGAATCAAGTGGCTGTAAACAATGCAGAAAATCATGAGACAAACATCAGTTAAAAATTGCGTGTGACAAGGTTGTAGTCTATTCCCTTTAATGTTCAACTTGAAAGTAAGGAAGCAATAAAGCAAGTAAAATAAAAAAAAGTTCAATGCCACGATTTGCTGATGACATGTTGTCTTAGCAAAACAGATTGAGGATCTTGAGAAGTTAGTGAATGGCATGCGCAAAATCCTGAAGGAAGGCTTTGGACTAAACATAAACAAAAGCAAGACAAATGGGACCCACGTTTTGGGTATCAAATACAGGAGTTGGAGGCAGTGCAGAGATGGGTTGCTAGATTTGTTTCTGGAAATTACCGCAGAACACAACCAGTAACCAATATGATAAAAGAGCTGGAATGGGATTCATTGGAATACAGGAGGACGGTAAAGAGAGTCATGAGAGTGTATTGGTAATGGGGTGTAGACAGATATTGGTTGAATAATGAGGAGCAGTGCATGGAAAAGAAAAGGTCACCATAACCACAAGCTGACACTCGATTTCAGGCATAAGGGTGTGGGAAGATTTTCTTTAGTAGGTAAGGGGGGTCAGGAATAAATTGCCAAGAGAAATTACGAACAATTTAGCAAAAACGCTAAAAAATTTAAAGTTTAAATTAATAACAAAAATATATATACTGGAAAAGGAAAGCAAAAAGTGGGTGAGCAGGGAAAATGAGGCACACCATTGCAATTAAATTAAATTTATTAAAACTTATCAGAAATGATAGCAGTAGTAGTACTGTAGATTTAATACAAAAAATAGGATCAGATGCAATGGGAGAAGTAAGTGAATCCTATTACTAAGGAAGTAAAATTACAACTGATGGCTGAAGCAGAGATTAATGAAGAAGTGAAATCTTTTTGTTTCAAATGTTCATCTAGGGCTAAGAAAGAAGTGTTTAAAACCTTACCTCTCGAACACAGCACTTTATGGTAGCGAATCGTGGACTTAAGAAATACCAGAAGTAAGGAAAATTGAAGCATTTGAAATGTACTGCCATAGAAGGATAAATAACAGTTGGAAGTACGACATGAACTTGTGGGTCAGGAAAAAAGTTTGTCGAAGAGTCTTACAGAAAGATGAGACAGGAGAGTGGATCAAATTTCAAGACATGGCGGATTGGTTAATTTGTCAGTGGTGGTAACCGTGGAGGAAGGAATATAACTTCCTCCATGGTGGTAACCATAAGAGCCAAGAATTCTAGAGATAGACAAAGATTACAGCATATGAAGCAGATGATTGAGGACATGGCTTGCAATGAGTATGTTCAATTGAAGTTGTTAACGCCATGGAGGAAGGAATATATGGAGACGACGCAAGAGACCTTCACCACGTACTGGAGTGAAACCGGGTAGAGAGAAGTGGGGTGGGGAGGCCGCCATATTGCTTGGCCGGAGAAACACGAGAAATAGGCAAAAAAACCTCAAGGGAATCATAAGACAACCGTGGCACCGCAATTTGATGATAGATTCTTATGTAACATGACGATACAAATCGAAAATAAAGAATAAAATTTTTTGATATCTCGCTTAGTTCTCGAGATATTGTACCTCAAAATTGACGTGGTTAGGTTGATATGCGGCCTGGATCAGATGAAAACTTTCGCCATATCCAAATTTAATTTGATGATGAATTGATACGCAACTTAACGAGACAAATCGAAAATAAAGAATAAATTATTTTGATATTTCGCTTAGTTCTCGAGATATTGTACCTCAAATGTGAGGAGGTCAGGGTGAGATCTGGCCTGGACCAGAAAAAAAATCACCGAAACCACCATATCTACACCGTGGAAATGCAATATAGGTGTTTTATTTTCTTCCTAGTGATTGTTGTTAGGTTGAAATACAGCCTGAAACAAAAATAAAGTCACCAAAATTACAAGGAACTATATCTATAACTGATTTTTAACATGCTAGATCTCGAAAACCAAGCGAAATATCAAAAAAAAAAAATTCTTTATTTTCGATTTGTTTCGTTGAGTTCTATAAGAATTCATCATCAGATTGTGGCGCCACAGTAATGATAGAACTGCCGGTTATGATGCAGACTGGACCAAAAGATAATTTTGCTGCACATGCAGATTGGGCATTTTATTTTTTAAAGTGCGGTGTGACCAGAATAAATATGTCACTAAAGGCACAAGGAACTATACCAGTAACTAATTTTTGATAGTTTATATCCAGAGAGCTAAAAATTTTACTCTTGAATAGTTTCACCAATTCACATCAAAATCAATCATCAAATAGCATCACCAGGGCCATAATAGTATTGTCCACCTCAACACACATGATTCAATTTCAACTACAGTTCTACAACAACACGTTGGCAATATCAGGATCCCTAGTTCACGTAGCATAAACTATCACAACTCATTTCAACGTATACCTTCAGTATAAACAGTAATTGAACTAACACACGTGCAACAAAAAATTCATTGTATTGCAATGTAAACTTGCCCTAAAACTACTCTTGTGTGCTTTATACTAGTAGTAATAGTAGTAAAAAAATCTAAGGGGCATCATATTATTTTGAAAACAACAAATTAATCACTAGTAGCCTCATGGATTGAATCAAAAATTAAACACTCTAGACATTTGATTCAACATGTATTTATGATGAAAACTTATCATTTGTGCTTCAATTGCTTGTTGAAGTTTGAAGTGTAAATTCCTTGGCATAATGTTTGATAATAAACTCAACTGGCTAGAGCACATTGGGCAGGTGTTAGGAAAAGGTTACAAACTGCTTCATTTCTTGGAAGAGATGATGAGAAGATGTAACAGAGAAGGTAAGGTAAGGTAAGGAACTGGGTTGAAAAAATATACTTACTTGAATATGGTAGTATAGTTTGGAACCTACATTTTGGAAAATTTTCTTTTGTGGATAAATGAACAAAAACACTGTAGGAATTTAAATGTAAATTCATACATGTTAAATTTTTAAAATAATAAGTAGAGGGAACTTGATGAGTAGGGGAATTAATTACCACTGGAGCACTTACTCCAAAGAAACTAAAAATTAATTTTATAAAAAGAAGCAGTAATACTCAATTTCTGTAGGCTTTGTTATTTATAACTTATCAAATATGAGCACTGTCATCTCTTTTTGAACCATTTATATCTATTTATTTGGAAATAGGTTCATGCAGAAATAAAAATGGACTTCATAAATAAAGATTTTATTGGCCTTTGAACAATATCAATTTGGTGAATGTGTTTCTAATTGAGTCTCCTTTTTTAACAATATTCTTCCCCCAACATTTAAATCTAACTAACAGTTGAGAGCAGACTGGGTCCCAGAAGTACATCACTATGTTCCATGGTGGACACGTTGATACAAAGAGGTGGTTCTTCTGCAGTGTTTGGATCACCATTAGTTGCAGACACTCTACGTACTCTTGCACTGACTTCGGAGTATCAGAAACACGCTCCTTCGGTGGTTTTCTCTTAGTTTCTACCTGCAATTTTTAAAACAGAATAGTTTAGTACAGGCTGGTGAGGAATTTTCTGTTACAGGGATTCTTAATTCTCTCTATTGTGGATAATATTTTTTTTTTTTTCTTTTAACTTCAGGATGTTTAAATATTATACAGGGAGATTCTAATTACTATCCACTTATAGAATTGTAATGGTGTAAAAGTTATAAAATACTATAAAAAAATTTGCATATAATACTCTGGTGCTCCTCATTTACAGTCAAGAAAATTAATTTTACTCTCACGGGTTAGTTGTCAATTTATGGCACCACAGAGAACCTATTGCAGCACTGTTTTAATGCATATATCATTGTTTTAAATAGTTTACTAGTAACTTACACTATCTCTCATATATTTGGTACTGCATTTTCTCTCAATCTTATTGATGACAATGATGTTCTATACACATGATCTTCTGAAAAATAGCTGTGCATAAGTAACTATAATTAGTTGGGGTCCAATTTTGTCTCCTACAAGCCTTGATCCATTTGGATTGCTGATCTTCATTCTTTGGAAACCTGTATCAAAGAAAAAATATGCTATGTATTGGCTATACAGCAGGTAATTCTTTTTAACTTGAATAACAAACTGTTTATTTCTATAGTCCTTAAATTTTAGTTCATGTTCAAATAGGTTATATTTTCACATTCCATTTCAGAAATTGATAAGAAAGATTTCAAAATCTAGAAAAATAGTTGTAGACATATTTACGAACAGAAACAAGTCATATCTGAAATTTTAAAAATAGCATTAATCAATGTTTAGAACTAAAAAAAAATTAACACTTCAAAAAACCTCATAGTTTCTGAGCTTACTTAGAAGATATTGTACTGTTAGTGGCCTATATAATTTTGCTAGAAAAATCAGTTCATTCATAAATCAGATGCTAACAATAAATAAATTGTTTGTTCTCTTCTAGTACACACCGCATTTCAACCTGCAAACATTTCCATTAATGTTGCCGCTACAAAATCAAACTATGTTGTGGTATGACAGAGTCATCCACAATGAATATTATTAAGTAATTAATTAATATTCAGATTTTCTTGGTAATATTCAGTTATTAAATTGTAAATATTATAAATGATAGGGTTAATTCATAGGTGAATAATCATATATTAAACCCGGGCAGCCAAAGTTATTGTTATATTGTTTCGTTTCTGCAAAACTTGCTCTTCAAAAAATATATTGAATGTAGGAAGTTGGAACGGCAGTTTTGAACGCTCAGAGGACGGGACAATGCCCAGTGTCGCCGACAGGCCGACGCCTATGGCTCACAAAAGGGGTAGCGCGGGGAACCGTTAGCTACCGAGTGTACTGACCTCACCCCTTCCCAGTGGCCCGACGAGGTCAAACAAAATGTGCAGGAAGCGCGTAGCGAATGTTAGCTGCGATACGAAACACGTGATGATGGACATATATCAATGCACCAATCGTGAACGGCTACAGCGGTTCACAGTGGTTAATTCACAGCTTCTGTTTCATGAGAGGAGAGGAAGCTGATTTTGCCGGAGAAGAGGACACGACGCCATATTCACTTCACTTGCTGCCGAGACGAGCTGCTGAGCGGACGTATCTCCCGATACGCTCGTACCTGTTGATCAGTGACTGTATCTGATCGCATTTCTGGCTGATGGGCTGGAAGCTGATGTGCTAACGCGGGCATATCCGCTTACTTGGCATTCGTTGCTGCAGTGGTACTGACCGTGCCACACCTCATCAAGAAGATGCTATTATGGTAAAGTACCGACGCATGGGTCCACAGTTCCATTGGGTTTTAACGAGGCTTGCTAACCCGTAAACGACTCCTGAGATAAGACTCTGCTCTCATCCTAAAATCACTGAGCTAACCAAACTTTTCATGTTTTAACTTCAAATTCGAAGCATCTTTCTCATTGTTTTAAATTCAAGACGATGCTTTTAACTTTAAAACGGCGCCCTGAAATTATTTGTTTTGTGAATGTTAACTTCAACTTGTTGGCTTGTGATGCCACTTTGATATCATGTTGACTTTGCAAGTTATTGAGATATTTAAATCAGTTTCATGTTTGCTTTTATCCGGCGGATTGTAAATGTCGGGTACTGCTTGTTTGTTTGTCATTGGATTAAGTTTAACGTTAACTATACCCGGCCTTGTATAAGCCAGAAGACTTAATAAATTGAGTATAATATTTGTGTAAAATAGTAATGGTTCTAGTTCACCATTTAACCAAATAATCAACTTATTGGATGTCATATATATTATTAATAATTATATTTCAACAACGTATTGGCTCCCCCCTCCCGAACCGGCGGTCCAATACAATGTAGGCACATCTAAACACAAGAAATGCATCGCGAACTGTATTTCGGACAACAAAGTTTATTTCATCACGTTTAGTAGTTCGCACAGCACAAATTATCACAATTAATTTCATCGTACACTTTCAGTGCACACTTAAACGTGAGTAAAACATGCAGAATACCGTATTCACTGTGTCGCGATGTAAACATAACCCGCTTAAATTAAATTTTCAACACTTGTCTACAATAAGGCTAGCTTTTCAGGTGCAAAATAGTAACATATGCTAATTGTCTACACTACACCAACAAAAATTTGAGAACGATATGATCCTGTTGAGAGCAATGAATAAATTTATAGCGAATGGCCCTAATGTTGCAGTTACCAGTTAGATACTTCAAGAACGATAATTACAATGTGACTTACTTATGTAACGCTATTCCAGGTTGTTTCCGATCTTGTCTGTTTGTGCAACCATATGCAGCACAACTTGGCATTATAGAAAACTTTAAAATATTAGAAAATGAAATATTCTTAGCAGCTGACACAGTGCAAACAGCCCAATGTTTTGGTACTCCTAAGATGAAGGGGAGTTTTTAAACCCAAATTTACATGGATTCAGAAAAGACTTATTCTGTGAGACATAAATTGTGCCATATTATATATGAGCAATCCCAAGTTAACTTAATTGTATTAGTTTTTAAAAATGTTTTCTACACTGTGCAGCACACTAAATTACATAGGAAACTTCGTAGTTATGGCATATCTAGACAAGCTTGTGACAGGGTTGAAGAGTTTCTGAAGGGTGTAACACAGTGTGTAGTCCTCAACGGTGAGCATTCGTCACTGACCTAAGTGAGGTCCGGCGTTCCTCAGGGAAGTGTGATAGGCCTCTGTTATTTCTCATATACATGAAAGAATTGTGCGACGTAATAAGGGAAAAAAAGACAATTCGCTTATTACCCTGTTATTTATTATAAAATAAAAACCCGGGACTACTGTGCTTTGCTACAAGCCGATTTCATGAAAATAATTGTGTGGTGCAAAGACTGGTAGCGTCCATAAATCACGTAGCTCCATTTGGCCTCTTGTAAACCCCCTCCCCCCCACGTAGCCCGACGTGACTTTGGTCTCAACCCCCCCCCCCCCCCCCCGTAGCACGTTGCTTTTTTCCCTATTGATTACAGAAGACATTTTGTACTGTTTTCTTTGTCAGACTATTGTAAAATACATACGGAGAGAATTAAATGACAGAAATAAACATTCACATGCTGTTGAGTGTTCTGTACCTCATATTCACTGTGACAAATAATACGAATGAAAACCTACGTAGTCTGGCTTGTAACCCCACTCCTACACCCACGTAGCCCAGCGTAGCTTTCCAGACAACCGTACTCCCCCCTAGACTGAAGCACGTGGTTATGATGTATATGTACTATATAAACTCATTAAATTTAAACAGGAGTTAAACTATTCCTTGTATTGTAAACTTGAAGCTTTTCTTCATAACTCCTGATGCCACTGAGCTCACACAATAAAATTATAATAATAAAGAATTGTTTTTAAAAATAGCACTATCTCTAAAATTTGTAACTTTTTCGATTATCCTATTAATCAAGGAACAAGTTAATGTACATATCAACTCAAAACTTATTAATTTTTCTTGTAAATCAGAAATTAAACAATTCCAGAACTTTTAGAACCTAAGAAATTCAAAGTTGCAATTGTTTATGTAAGCCAAAAAGCAATGTTTCAAAAATTTAAAAAAATCATTATCTGAAAATGCAACAAGATAGAAAATTATAACCATATGTATTCATTTATATTATCACAGAGAAAGGTCCCTGTTGATTTCATTAAAATCTGGAATTACGTTTTAATATTGATTTTTTTTGTTTGGAATAGCTTTGGTTGATGTAATAAGCAATTAACTCTGATTGCAGTAGAAAATGATGCAAATTTAAATGATTTAAGTTGTAATTTCCTACTAAACTTCTTGCAATTTAACCACTTTTCATAACGGAATTTTATATTTCTTACAATTACCTGTGAACATCGCCATGGTATTCGCGCCCCATCAGTCACATTACCCCCAATTGAGATGATGTTCGGGCCAATAGAATAAGCCAACGATCAAAACATATTTCAAAGACTCTTTTCGCTATGCGAACTAGACACAGCCCTGGGATACGACAACATACACTACACCATGCTACGACATTACGACATTTGCCCCCAAGAGCAAGAATCAATTTTCTACAGATGATACAACAACTGTGGTCAGCAGGCAAACTCCCGGAAACATGTACAACTCACGTGATCGTCCCAATTATGAAACCTGGAAAGGACCCCACGGAGCCCTTATCATACCGTCCAATTGTGTTATTATTATGAGTATACAAAACAGCAGAACGCCTTTGGAAACACCGCATTGAATGATGGCTGGAATACTCCAAACAACTACCAATATCACGGTTCGGCTTTCTGAAATCTCGCAGCACTATAGACAGCTTAGCTATACAAATTACAGACATCGTATGCTCAATTAAAAATCATGTATACCTACTAGGCCTATTTCTGGATATTTCAGGTGCATATGACAATGTACAGCTTACTATCCTTATGAGAAAACTACAAAAGACGGGCGTCACGACACCTCTACTGCAAGGCATATACGGCTCCCTCCATCAACGCACGATGTATGTCCGTACGAAGAGTAACTCATTATGTGGACCTTTCACGGTAAACCGAGGTATACCGCAGGGCTCTATACTCAACCCTTTATTATATATCATATACACCAGATAACTTGAAACAATACTGGGACCACAGATCAAGACTCTACAATATGCTTATGACGTTTGTTTATTTGTCTACTCCACGTGTTTTTGGATAATAAACAAATGGATCACTGAGGCAGTGACAAAATTAACCAACTGGTTACATTAGCTCGGGCTGAACTTATCCCACCAGAAATCATCAGTAGCGGTCGTTACTCGCAAACGGAACCCACACCCGCTCGATGATATATGCCTAGGACAATGTATTTTTCCAGTACGTGCAACTATTAAGTTCCTTGGTGTAATTTTTTACAGAAAACTGTCCTGGATTGCAAATGTGGACCATATAACTGCCAGAACGAGCAGCGCTCAGTAACGCCCACCTGGTGGGGAGCAGATCCCGTAACCCATTGGTCGTCAAACTGCGGCCCGCGGGCCGCATGCGGCCCGAATGAAGTTTTCGTGCGGCCCGCGGCCCTCCTCGGCTTCGCACGGGCAGCATTGAAGAGAAAAGAAGTTTCCAAGAAATATGGGAAGAAGAGTTTTGTTTTATAAGTGGGCACAACGAAGGTACTGCTACTTGCTTAATATGCCGGGATACCATTGTGGGACTGAAGAGATACAATTTATTTCACCACTACACAAGTAAGCACAGTTCATTTACAGTAGCTTTTCCTTTGAATTCAAATGAAAGAAAGGAAAAAATTGCTCATCTAAAATCTACCATTCGTCGTCAACAAAACGTTATGTTAGCAGCAGTTGGGCAAAGTGAGGGTGTCACAAAAGCATCATACCAAGTATGTAATATTCTAGCAAAAAATATGAAACCTTTCACTGATGCTGAATTAGTGAAGAAATGTATGATGACTGTTTCTGACACTTTGTTTCAAAATTTCTCTAACAGTAAGCAAATATTAGCTGAAATAAATAAGCTCACACTTTCAGAATCTACCTGTCGACGCCGTATAGAAGATATTTCAAACATATATTTTGAGGAAGTAATTAATAAAGTAAAACTATGCAAATACTTCAGTCTTGCATGTGATTCCAGTACAGATTTAGCTTCAATGGCTCAGTTTTCATTATTTGTGCGTTACTGCACATATGATGGGGTAATAGAGGAAGATTTTTTAGCAATTATAACCATGAAAGGTCACACAAAAGTTCTGATTTTATGGATGCAATTAAAGAGTTTGTAGAAAAAAATGACTTACCTATGAGCAAATTAATAACAGTATGTACAGATGGCTGTCCATCAATGATGGGCGTCAACAATGGTTTGGTAGCACTGATTAAGAAGGAATGGAATTTGCCACATTTACTCTCCATTCACTGCTTACTGCATGAAGAAAGTCTGGCATGTCAAATTTCAAATACCAAATTGAAGAATGTTATGAAAACGGTTATAAGCGTTATAAATTTCATTCGTGCCCGTGAACTTAATCACCGGAAATTTAAAGAACTACTGGAGGAATTGCAGGCTTGTTACAGTGATGTTATCCTACATACTGCTGTCAGATGGTTAAGCAAAGGAAAAGTGCTGGAACGATTTGTCAATTTGAAATCAGAAATTATTTTATTCTTACAGCAAAGTGGCAAAAATTATCCTGAACTTGATGATGATGAATGGTGGATACTTACAGCTTTCTTGACCGATATTACACAAAAATTCAACACACTTAACTTGGAATTACAAGGACCAAACAAGATAATTGGGCAAATGACTAACAAAATATTAGCATTTGAAACCAAACTGCAATTATATATAAATGAACTCGGAGAAAAAGATCTGTCTAATTTTCCAACTGTTGCTATGCTCAGATCAGACTTAGCTATCGCCGAAACTATTTACCAAGACATGAAAGAACATTTGGAAGCCTATTTGGAAGGTATACAAAACAAATTTGCAGATGTTAGAAATATTCGAAGCTGTTTCATTCTCGTAGAGAACCCTTGGCATGTTGAACATTATTCTGCCTATTTGGATTTCCTAAAACTAACTTGCTAAATGAAATAATCGAACTTCAACATGACACACAGCTTAAAGCTCTGTTTATAGAACATCGTGAAACCCAACAGTACACTCAATTTTGGAAATGTGTGCCTAACAATTATAAAAATTTACGAGACTGTGCACAGTTCATTTTAACACTATTTCCTTCAACTTTCCTTTGTGAAGCTTCATTTTCAAAAATGAAGTACTTGAAAAATAAATATCGTAATCGGTTGTCCAGTCATTTAGAAGACGCAATGAGGATTGCATGCAGCCCAAACGACGCAGATATAGATGAGATAGCCAAAAACGTTCAACATCACAAATCACATTAATGAAAATTTTTATATTTGCAATTTTAATGAATAAAAAACCACATTCAAGAACAGACCTGTAGCTTTCTTATATAGCCCTTTGCATGTGCAGTGTATCTGTCGTTTTCTTATTTTTTAAATTAGTTATTTATTTATATATTCTTTTGAAAGTTTGAGATTAACAAAATTATAATAAAGTTTTTGTGGCCATTTGAATAATGTAATATAATATTTTTAAAATACGTCTAGTTCATCTTGCGTGAAAGTACTTTAAAATCAATTTAAGGAACAAAACACACTGATCCCAGACTTGTTTTTGGTAGTGACAAAATTACTAATGATTCTCTTCACATTGCGCAAGTCATGTCAATTTTCACAGGGATAATTAGACTGGAATCAATTAGTTAGGTGCACTGTATGCTTTTTTTCAGTTTATTGAAAATTGATCAGCAGCATTTTATGCTATTTTAAACGCTTGTAAAATGGTGACAGCCATTTTGTGAAAATCTGAATGGCGCATGTCATCAATGACTCGTGCTACAATGAATATTCCAGTCGGTCTCAACACTTGACTCTTGTGTGTGTGTTTATCCTCCACACCTGTGAAGAAATATTGTGGGGTAAGCAAAGGCAACGTCTTATTGGGATTGGGGGGGAGGGGGGTGGTAATGTGGATGGAGAAGGGGAAGGAGGAGATGGACACATACAGGGGGAAGTGCGAAATGGACAGAGAAAGGGATGAAGAGATGGTGAGTGAGGGGAAGGACGACATGGTCGACAGAGAGTGAGGGGAGGAAGAGACAAAATAACATTAGATTGAAATAAATACATATCTAGTCAATGCCAGCTAGTATGAAAGAAATTAAGGCTGTTGTAGTTTATTCCACTGAGTTGAAGAAATATGACTTTCAAAACATGTAGTAAACAGTTGTGATTGTGTCTCATGTTACATAATACATTTAAATGTAAGTACAGTTGTCGTTATTAACCATCTGCTCACCAAGACAACGCAGCAATATTTCGTTGGGCAATTACAGTGTTACTATTTAGGTGTCGCTGAGGGTGGCAGCAATTTGAAAAAGAACATTCTACACAAACTGTTCCGAATGGTCTCGACTTTAACGATTAGTGCTAGAAAGTCAGTGGTAAACCTCTCGCTTCTTTACTATAGCTAGTCTACTGGAGGTTCAAAACACACCATTTACATGCGTTGCCAATTAATAAAGATACATGTAAATCTGTGGCCCGAGGTGCCACATCATACTGTTAGTTTTGGCCCTTGAGCAGAAAAGTTTGACGACCACTGCCGTAACCTGTCTCCTACTATATAGATCGCTGGTAAAATCACGCATAGAATATGGAAGCATCGCTTATGGAAACGCTCCTCAGCAACAGCTACGGAAATTAGACCAGCTACAACACCGCGCTGTCCGCACCTGTGTGGGAGCCATGAAAAATTCTCCCACGAATGGTCTCCTCATATAAAACAACGGCATCACCACTTGAAATCCACCGACAATATCTTTCAGATAAATATTTACTCCAACGACTCTCCTTTACACATCATCTCCTGCTACCGAAACTGCAAACACTAAGCAGTAGCATGGAGAAAAACGGCCCCCACGATTTCCGCTCTTGGTTTACAGTTATTATAAACTCAGATCTGCAGTGCCGCTAGTAACGAAAAGGCTTGTTCTACCAGTGTTTGCAAAATCCTACGAAAGAGCTGTACCTACACTGCATACTTACGTCCTACCACCACAACTCAACCAGAAATCTGCTTCACTGCTATTATCAACAGTTTGGAGGGAATTCACCAATATCTACACAGATGGATCCAAAACAGAAAATAGTGCACGATTCGCTTATTACTGCCCAGCCAATAACCACGGAGCATTCTTCTCACTACCACGTGAAGCTTCAACCTACGCGGCCGAAATTCCAGCCATCAAGGAAGCCATCCAGTAGGGATTAGCCCAAAACTTCAAGAAAATACTTATCCTAACGAACTCAAAAAGTACCCTTCAGCGACTCCAGACCCCTCAGTGGAACCTCGACAGTAACAGATACATCATGGACATTATAGAGCTGACAGTGTCAACTCAAGAACAAGATATCAGATTCACGTGGGTAAAAGGACATTCTGGAATTACTCATAACGAATTAGTAGACTCTCGCCAAATGTGGAGACGCGGAAGGCACACTAGCCCTGCCTTTATCATATACAGACTTGTTCCCCAGGGTGAAACAAAAAATGATACAGGATTTTCAAGAATTTTGGACAAAATCAGCACAACACAAAGGAAAAAATTACGCGGCTATTCAACCATCAGTCTCAAAACAAGTTTGGTACAAAGACTTCCACACGAAAAGACAATTCTTAAAATCAATAATTCGTATGAGATTAGGACATTGCGCTATCTCCAGCCATCTCTATAGAGTGGGAGTCATGGAATCACCACTGTGCGATGCAGACAAGGAAGACGAGGCAGATATAAATCACATTTTCCTAGGATTCATTAAATACGCGACCCATACCAAAAATCTGCTAACTAAGCTATTAGTATTACAGGTACCTCTCCCAACAACGATTCCTACCCTTCTTGCGTCGGGTCAACCGAAGATATACAGAGCTCTGATAAACTTCTTACCCGATGCTCAAATTAACATCTAGACGAAACTAATCCAAGCCAAAATACATAAAATACCAAAACATTGTGTAATATAGGTATTATGAAAAATTATATAAGTCAATATGTAATATATTACATATGAACGAGACTAAATAATATGTAAATAATGTTTAAATAACGTGTAAATATGTAAATTATAGGTAAATAATGTAAAATATGTGATATGTTAGATTTGAAAGATACTCAACAAGTAAAATTTACCAGTCAACTGTGATATATAAAATGTAGTAGGAGGGCTGGTGTAATGGGCTTGTTACTAGAAAGCAATAAATAAATAATATTGATGCGTATTCCAAGATGCGTATTATTTGCATGTCGTATTACTGTCTATGGTTTGATTAGGGGGTGCTGGGTTTTATATTGTCTCTGGTGGTAGTTGCCATCTCTGATTAGTGGTGAAATGTTATGTTTGTGTTTAGTTAGGTGTTCGATGATATGTGCCTGTGAATATCTGAGTGGCAATTGAAGTTTAATGGTATTTGTTTTTAATTCTAAACTGTAATTTACAATGGCGGATGCTGCTGCTCGCCAGCTTCAGTATGAATATAAAGCTGTAAGTATGGTTGCTTACATACCCAAATTTGATTTTGCCGTTGCATGGTTTTATTTCAATGGTATTGAAATGCTGTTAAATTTTGCCAGAATTCAAATCTTGTGCTTCAAGCTGATGTACGTCTTATTGAAAGACGTAGTCGAGATGAAGCAACTGGCGAGGTTATGTCTCTTGTTGGTAAACTTGAAGGTACCAGGATGGGTGACAGGCATCAGAGGACCAAACCAGTTAAAGCTGCAGAAAGAAAAGCAAAGTAAGTGAAAGACCTTTGGACGCCTATACTGTAATTATTATTTAGTTTAAGATATTTAGGGTCTTGGTGTAATCAATTCCACTGAAGAAGGAATGGTACTTTTCACCTAAAAAGTTGGTA
Organism: Vandiemenella viatica; assembly: GCA_031002005.1. Lineage (NCBI taxonomy): Eukaryota > Metazoa > Arthropoda > Insecta > Orthoptera > Morabidae > Vandiemenella > Vandiemenella viatica. The sequence goes on along the minus strand of JARYHS010008074.1, from coordinate 195,301,398 downwards.
GTCACGATATTGGTAAATATATTTTGCTCTTAGAGCTGTAGACTGTATACATACCTCGTAAACATCACTCAAAAAGTATCGTAAATGATTGGGAGAAGTGATATAGGGACGTATAGCGATAATGCACACATTCCTTGAATGATATTATTTAATAATATGTTTTATATTACAGTCTTTAAGTGTGCACATACTGCACAAACTTTATGCGAAAAACCTGCTGTAATGTTATGCACTAAGCAATTAGAGGGCACTATTTGTAATCATATGCGATCCCCAATGATATTAATGTTAGTGCAAAAAATTCATAAGTGACCAGCAATATTGATAAACATTATGAACAATGGATATGCTATTAACAGTTGCCAATAGTGCTTCTGGAAAATCATGGTAATTAAAATCCAAATATTGGTCCTGGCTGCATTTCAATCTATCCACAGGCACTGTCAATAATGCTGCTTGAAAAACCAAGAAAACTTAAATTTTTAGTAGAATCCAAATTTCTAGTAAATTATGCTTTAACAATAAGAGTCAGTCCTCAGTTTGGTACAGGCTGCATTTAAATCTCATATTAAATTATCTACAGAAACTAAATTACTTTCACCTTATGCTGAAATAATGATATTGACTATTAATCAACCAAACCACAAACCGTGATGATATATCGGCAACCACTTTTGATAAATGCCATGTTATATTAACATCTCAGACACAACAACATTTGGAAATGATTCATTGTAAATAGGCCTAATAGCTCAGAGGCAGTGTAGTGCCCATATCATCGGAGGTTGCATATCTGTATGTAAATATTGTGTCTATTGTTCGCTTGTGATTTAAAGTTGTGACAGTTTTTTTGTAGTTTGTTCGGTATTTATATTTTTGATAGCTGTGATAGAAACATATTCTTGAATAATATTGTTAATGGAATGAGTGCATTATCGTTATAAGTGGCTATAAGGTTGCTTGGCTCTGAATGTTATATCACTTTCTGACTGAAGTTCATGAGGTATGTGTATATTTTACAACTCTAAGAGCAATATATATATTAAGTAATATCATCCAATGAATTTTCGGGCCAAAAGTACAATTCCTTCTAGAGTCCAAGTGATTATGCTAGTGCTTTGATTTCAGTTGATAGTGAAAAATGCCATGTTTGCTCATTGGATAACAATTTTGCCTACTGAGAAATTAATTCCCTAGTGGAATATACCCATGTAAACCTTTTAGAGTTGGATTAGAATGACATTGAAATCACTTGACCCATGTGGCTGATATTCCATACACGTTTCTTTGCTGGTGCTGTGAGAGAAATTGTATCATTGCAAAGGGGGTAGGGAATACCACAACAGGTAGTGTTTTGAAACTTATTTGCTGTCATTAGTAACTGCTAGATTAACTTGACAGCCAACTGTGCATCAGTGAGGCAGGGAAACAATCTTATTAGAATGTTATTGGTTCAGGGATTACATCAACTTATTCAACAAACAAAAACATTTCAGTATCAGTTATTCACTTAATGTGAAATCTTAGGAATCATGTCATTGTCTGAGTGCTTTTGTACCAGCAGATTGACAACTCAGTGTCCAATTTATGAAATCTAAGAATGCTTTATACTCAAATTAGGGCACTACATGACTTTCACCACCTATCAGATAATGGTACCAACCTCTTTTAATTTGAATTAAATGCTTCAGTATGGTATCTTGACCCCATAGGTCTACTGGAGATCGCAATTCCACTACAACCACATATTTTCTGCACTTAATAATGTTTCATAATTCTATGGTCAGTTGCAAGACGTTTTATTTTCAAGCAGTAGTTAAATGATTGTGTAGACTTCCATGGCCATTGTTCATTTTATCTTGATTGATCTGTTAGAACCGCGTCAATTGACTATTACAGTATTATGATGCCAGTTCACCGCAGAATTACGATCTCCAGTAATCCCCTTCCCATTCTCCACTTAAATTTTACAGAAAAGTCGCTACAACTTAAAACTGCTGAAACATGCAAGTGTCATACAGGTGCCAGTTGTGACCAGTGCTGAAAATTTGATGCAAATATCTTGAATGTTGATTAATTTCTCTGTGTAATGTGTTCAGCATTTCAACTCTGCCATAAAAAGTTGCATAAAATTTACAAACAGAAAAGCTTTTTGGTGCTTTGTTTCATTGTAAACAAATCGGCTATTTTTTTTTTTTTTTTTTTTAAGTTAGTCTGTAGAAAGACATTATTTACATCCAGTCAGCTACTCAACAAATTAATGCAGCTGGCAATGCATGCTTAATCACGCGATCATTTATTAATAAGTGCAGCTAGTGGAAGGCTGTGAGTTTGAACATTTAATGTACCCTTAAATGTCTTCATTTGTGGAAATGGTATGGCATAGACTTAATACAGGGGATGAGTTAAAAATTAGAATGTGACTAAATCTGATAACCACGACTCCTTTGGTAAGGTCAAAATTTGTATTTGGTAGTTGACGATAAAAAAAATGGACACCCTATATAAACCATCTTTTGTCATAACAGGTTGGATTTCATGTGCAATGCCTTAGAGCAAACCTTCCCAACATTTTTCATTGGTAGACCTCTTGGAGGCTAGCCACAGACCTCTTAATAATAATAATTGAAATTTGGTTATTCTAGAACAGCCATTTAATAGCTCAGCTCACATATCGCACATTGTGGCCAGAGTTCGCAGCAGCAACTGCATCATCTGGTATAGTGTAGCTACAATGTTGTTGACAATCCCAGAATTTCTCCTTTTACTGTTGTTTTTTTTTTTTTTTTTTGTTTTTTGTATGGTTTTTCTGTTTGTTATGTTCTGTCATCTGTTTGGACAAAGCCTGTCTGCCATTCTTAGCCAGGGTTCTTACTCATTTTAACATATCTGATTCTAGTTTGCATTTTAAATATTATTTTTCCATATTTCTACTGGTTTTTGAAGTTTTATAATCCTATATGTATATAAAAATAAACGTGTGTTTTCGTGTATTTCACTTTTCAGCCTCCACTACCTAGCACAGATCACTGGTCTTTGTGTGTGGAAGTAGCATGGAGTTTCCTGTCGTGCACAACTTTGGCCGAATGTTGATAGATGTGGGAGATATGATAATTAAAAGTGGTCGATGCAGGGCATTCTAGTATTTCGACCAAAGACATGTCTCTCCGTATATGTCACTCTGCTGCCACAACTATATAGCATATGCCAATGGTGTTTGTGTGTGATAGTGGTATTAGTGGTATCGGGTCTCCTATTGTGTACTATGGTGGTTAGATGTCGGTAGTTATGGGAGTATGGAGACATGGTGGTTGAAACTGGTCGACCTGTGGCTCTTTCATATTTCTACCAAAAACGTATGTCATGGTGTATCACTTTTCAGCCAAAACTATCAATCACAGCTTTCTGGTGTTTCTGTGTGGTAGTAACACAGAGTCACCTGTCGATCAAAACATTCGCCGAATTTCGGTAACTGTGGTAGTGTGGGAGGTGGATGAAAGAGGTCGATCACAGGTATTTTCGTATTTCGACCAAAGACGTGTCGCTGTATATGTCACTGCTGCAACTACATAGCATAGACCAATGGTGTTTATGTGCAGTAGTGGTATCGTGTCTCCTATCATGTACTATGGTAGTTAGATGTCAGTAGATATGCGGGTGTAGCAGATATGGTGGTTGAAAGTGGTAGACCTGTGTCACTTTCCTATTTCTACCAAAAACATATGTGTCATGGTGTATCACTTTTCAGCCAAAACTATGTATCACAGATCACTGGTGTTTGTGTTTGGTAGTAGCACAGAGTCACCCGTCGATCACAACATTGGCCAAATTTTGGTATCTGTGGGAGCATGGGAGATATGGTGGTTGAAATTGGTTGATCAAAAATATTTTTGTATCTCGACCAGAGACATATGTGTCCGTATATTTTACTTTGCTGCCTGAACTACATAGTGCAGATCACTGGCGTTTGTGTGTGGTAATAGCATTGAGTCTCCCATCATGCACTATGGTGGTTATATGTCGGTAGCTGTCAATCCAAATTCTTTACAAACACGAACGAAGTTGTGGGTACCAACTAGTTTTTTGTTCTAAAGTTGGAGGACCTACTTAATAGCTTTTAACCTACTTCATCTATTGGTGGGTAAAAGTTGTTTGAAATGGCCTATTTAAATTCTGTTGGAGGGTTTGTTGGTAAATACCCTTGGGACATACACATAACTGTTGTGGGGATTGTTTACAGATAATAAGGGACTTAGTTATGGAGGTTGGGATGGGTAAATATTATATTACATTGAGAGAGTTAATTTTGGTAGCTTCACAGTATGCATTTCCTCGGACTCATCTCCTATTTCCAAGATTGTCACATGGGGTGACAGAACATTTCTGGCAGATTTCCTTTTTATAGTCTTTTCCAATAGGGGAAAGTAGAGCGCTCTTCTTACTTCTCTCTTGTTAAGATATGTCAGAACATTCACAATTATGCACAGCACTGTTTTACAATGCTTGCATTTTTTTTTTTTACACTACAGTCTGCAACCATACTCCGTATAATTGTTTGGATACCTTTTCAGATTTTAACTGTTTTTATTTCTCATAAAACATCAGACTCCAAAGATACTGGTTGCCAGGGCCGGCATTAGGGGGGGTTAAGCGGGGCAAAAGTACCCGGGCCATCAAAGGGGGCCCCGCCGGCCTGGGTGCCTAAATAAATAGAAATCAAACACAAATTTGATAATCTGCACCAATAATTTTGATCATTTTTGTATTAAAATTTTCTGAATTTATCCAAAAATACAAAAGTGAAAAGTCAAAATATTTTCGGAGGGGGGGGGGGGCTGAGATTGCTTACCCAGGGCCCGAGAATCCTAGTGCCGATCCTGCTCGTTGCCCATGAAAACACAAGCTCCAGCAATTACACTCAATACTACTTTCAAAGACAATACTGCAATACACTCTCACTGTACTGGATTATAAGACTCTTTGCAAACATAAAACTTATACTTTACTGTACACGTAAACTGTTCCAACTGTGTCAAGCTCGTCTCTGGCATTCATTTGTATTAGTTTCATAGAAAGTTCCAGAATATTACAAAGGCTTCTGACAGATATTTCTCAAACTCTTACAATACTTAAACAATTGAAATCATTACAAAATGCACAGAAATGAAACTTAAGGTGGCCATGCACGATTGCTCCATCCGCCCAAATGGAGCGATGTCACTCCATTATCGCGTCGTGTGTGGGGAAACTGGAGTGACATGATTATTTGGATATCCGGTCAGTCCAATATCCATCAGTTTTGTCCATCATGCCATCAAGCCAACTGACGGTGTGTGGGGAAAACCACATGGAGCTACACCAAGCCATCACTCCAGTCGGCTCGTGTATGGCGAAACTGCGGACCAATCTCTTCTCATTCTGTCACTGACCACCGAGCAGACATCAGTGCCTTGAGTGGACTATGCAACATTGTACAATTTCTTTTTTGTTTTGAATCTGCTATAGAAATATTTGTTTTGCTACTAGTTAAATATTATTTTGAATGTACAATTTAAAACAATACAGTTTTAAATATTATTAAGTAACAATTAGATCGATTATATTTTTTTATTTTTTTTAAAGTAAAAATAATGTCGTCTCAATAAGACTTTGTGCTGGAGATTATTGAGAAGTATAAGGACTTTCCATGCTTCTAGGATCTCTAATCCTGACTACCATGACAAAATATAAATAAATGTGGCAATAGGTCAATTGCTAATATTATCTACTATATAATTTTGTAAGGTCATCCACTCATCTCGATAGTTATTGGCTGAAAAATGGTGACGTCATGGGCCAGCCTTCGCTCACAAAACAGCGACCAGAGATACCATTACAAGAAATTCCAGGTTATGTCCACAATTTAATACCTAAGCACCAGTTATATTTGATTTTGATAGCATTTCATAGTTAAAAAAAAAACGATAAACTTTACTGTTAAAAAAACATGGAACTACTTTATAACCAAAGTTTATACCCGTGATAGCTATTAAATGAGTGCTAAGCTTACTTTTTATTTAGATTTAAAGGGTATCGACTATATAAACGCGATGTGAAACACATTAATTCACTTGATTTTTGCCATTAGCTGCAGCATTTAGTATTTAAAACACGTGAATAAAATATTTTCTTCCTCTACTTATTTGTAGAAAGGACAACACTTTTAATAATGATATTCCTGCCGTTAATGGACAGCAAGCATAAAATGTAGAATATCCAGTGTTTAATACCTAAGCAACTGAAAACGTGGGACTTCATTCCAATAACATGTCGAATTGAGGAAACTTGAATTACTATAAAATGAGCAAGCATTCAACTTAGCTTTTAATATAAATTTAAAGCATTGAGGATATGACTACTCATATGTGATGTAAAACTCTTTAATTCAGTTAATTTTTTAGCTTCTAAGCTACAGCATTTAGTATTAACAACACGTAAATATAATATTTTCTTCCTTTTCTTATTTGAAGAAAATACAGTACAAACTTTATTTAACCAATTTAAAACATAAGAAACAGCTTTTCATTTATTTACTGTAATTTGGGGGAAATATTGACAGCAGAAGGTGTCCTTCATTTTTCTGAAAGAGCCATTTTATGTCCAAAGAATGATGATGTTTATGAAATTAATGAACGAATTTTGGACATTCTTGAAGGTGAAAGCGTTAGCTACTTCAGTTCAGACTCTATCGAAGGTCCAAAGAACCAAGACACAGAAATTTATCCCATAGAGTTTTTTTTAATAATCTAAGGCCTTCAGGAATGCCACTACATCAACTGAGACTAAAACTTGGGGCAATTGTAATGCTACTGCGGAATCTTAACACAAAACGAGGCCTGTGCAGTGGCACTCGCTTGATTGTCAGACTTGAAACCAAATTTGATATTTGCTAAAGTTCTTACTGGATCTGCAAAAGGAAATTCAGTATTCATTCCGCATATTAATCTTGCTCCAAGCAATTCTGACCTCCCATTCATTCTGAAACGAAGGCAGTTTCCTGTCATTCTTGCCTTTGCTATGACTATAAACAATTCACGAGGTCAGACATTCGATGACGTTGGACTTTAACTCTCTGAGCCTGTTTCCAGTCATGGATAACTTTATGTGGGATTTTCCAGAGTGCAACGGTCAGATGATGTTAAAGTACAAATCATCAATAACGATCGCCACCGTAAACTTCTAAAAAATTGTAACATTTTTTACAAAGAATATTGTCTACAGGGAGGTACTGGAGCACCAATAAGTGACTAATCAAGCTACCTCTGTACCAAATAAATGACTCTTAATTTCCACAGGACAGTAAATTTCTGCAAGGTTGGTAATCCATAATGTATTCACTTTGATTGTAGTTAACTAAACCACCGTTGTAGTAATGGGGTTAAGTAACATGGGTTAAATAACATGTTATCGTGTAGTAACACACTGGAAATGCATCATATAGTCAGGCCACATCTGTTGGCACAAATCTGTCTTTACCGATCTAACACCATTCAAATTAAAAAGACAATTATCAAATTTAGCAAAGTGGACTTTTTGAGTCAAATAAAACTGTATTTCAGCCAGTTCCAGTCAAGAGACCTCGACGTTTGAAACAATTATACGAAAGCGCGATTGTCTTTTTCCATGTTTAATACGTCTATTATTATAATTCTGAGTTCTTCACGCAAAATACATTTTATTCATTCTAACGGTGAAAGACAGGTCAAGTTCGTATTTGGCCAGGTCAGGTAAACCTATCATAACCTTTGACCCTAAAAACTAGAAATATTCTAAACCCGTAACGATATGCAAAAAACAGTCACGGGCTTGCACTAGTCTAAAAATAAAGACATAAACACCAACAAAGAAACGGTGTTGGGAAAAAAAAGATAATTCTTTGCGGTCTTCTTTTTAAAAAGATCATAGTATGATAAGATTAATTTTATATGAGCCTACTTGTTTAAATATGTTATTTTACTACATTTGACATACCTGTCACTATTTTCAGCCTGCTAAACTATTTCAGTTTAATAAATCTGTTTTATTATAATTTTGTAAAAACTTAACTTAGTCCACAACCCGAATGTTGGTTGGATCCTCCCAAAGGAGGCATACTAAGCCTTCGTGTCAGAGGTAGGATGGCCAGTTTTTCCTCTGGGACCTACAGTTTAACGTGGAATCCGAACCACGGAGCGTCCTGGCATAGCTCATATGATTAAACACAACTCTCAAAATTCCTGCGCCTGCCGGGATTCGTGCCCGGGGCAGGAGCAGCGAACGTTTTGAATGCAAGCGCCTTAGCCACTGAGCTATCAGTATTTTAAAAAGTTTTCGTAATATCGCAGAGCTTATTTTTCATAATTTCGCAATTTTTTGGACGTTTATTTAATTCTCAGGATTTTTATTCAGTATTAAATAGTTTGAATATCCTTTAAAATTAATTTGGGCTCATTTTATTTAGTCCTTGGCATAATTAGTTTGTTGTATAGCAAATTGACAACCTATTGTTGCTTGCTTTACCTCTTTTTTCATTGTCCTGGCTGACTGGAGAGTGATGGAATGATCATGTATGTGCTATGCTTTTGGATGACATCCAAATGGAGTGATCGTGTATGGCCACCTTTAAAGATATTTACACACAGAATTATCCACATAGATCAGTTTAAACTGTCGTAAATCGTCCTCTAAACATCATAGCTCACCTTAATACTTGGAATTACAAACATTTAATCATTTCATCTTGCATAATACTGTCCTTAAACATATTGAATGGTATTTGCATAATTTATTTTCATAAACTAATGTCAACTCCAGTTACACTAATTGACAATAAATTTCAAGAGAAACATACAAAATCATATTTACTCAACCCCTAAATTGCTACAAATAATTCATAAAATACAATTTCATTTAAAATCTGGGTTTGAGGGCTATTACACTGTGGACCTCTTAGGATAGGTCTGAAAACACTGCCTTAGAGTATTAACATCTCAAAGAAAGTAGCATTTTTATTATAGATTACTGAACTCTACTTATACAAAATTCAGTGGGTAGATCTGCAGTGACTAAAATGCTTGAAGGAATTGACTTTTTGATCTGAAAATTTTCCATACATTCCTTCAGTGATATTGTTTAGGAATATGTTTTGTTATAGTCGTGTGATATACAGACACCTCACAAACTTCTCTCAAAAACTGCTGTAATGTTAAATGATAAGCAGTTGGTGGACACTTCAGTTACACATGTGGCCAATGGTATTAATATAATTTTCAGTTAAATTTCATTTTGTTTCAGATTGTATTTCAACCTATTCCCAACCTTCACTAGTAATGCTGCTGGACAATAAGAGCAAATTAAATTATTTATAAAAACTAAATACCTTGCTCCATATCCTGAAACAAGTCTAGCTCTGCTCTTTTAACCTTTTTTAATATTGCCACAGCCATCTTTGAGAAATACCATCTCAGACAGACAGTACATAATGTACATTTTATGATTGTACCTATTATCTTTGGATCAATGTAGGTACTGTAATAGCTGTTTAACGTTACAGTTTTTATGTGGTATGTGTATATTTGATGGCTATAATAGAAGTATGTTCTGAAATAAATTCATCTTAGGAATATGTGTAACAATTTTCAGACGAAAATGATAATTATTTCTTGAGTCTGTGTTGTATAGGAGTTCATTTCATGTAGCATTACTTTTCACCTACCTCATATATAGGCATGGAATGAAGCCTAAGAAAATACTACAGTAGGCATCCAGGTGAAGAAATTCATCTTTGTTGCATAATAATTTGTAAAGAATTGTGCCCGTCTCAAATGACTTTACTTCAGTGGCATATACAACAGAACTCCAATTATCCAAACTCCGACTATTCGAATCACTTTTTTAACTCGTCCCACTGAAAAATTGTTTGAAAGAGGGAATTGCCAGTTTAAAACAATCTTTTTACGACCAAACGTCACAAGTTTGTTGCAACCAATGGACCACTCTGTTATCGAAACCATGAAACGTTATTGCAGAAGGCAACTTTTAGGGAAACTTTTGGTGGAGGGCGAAGGCGAAGAAGGTGTGTTGGCTAAACACAAAAAAAACAAAATTTGAAATATTACACTTACATGGCGGCAGAAGCTTGGAGCTTGGTTAAGGCAGTCATGTTAAGACAAGCGTGGAACAAGTTGAAAGGCATACCAACTGAAGAAGAGAAGGAAAAGGAGAAAAAGGAAATAGAAGCTCAAGAAAAGGAAAGGGAAGAGACAGGAGAAGATGCTTTTGGATTGTTTCACAGTTTATATTTGCGAGAATGATTGCGCGCAGCGCATGCCGCCGTCCCGGCTGGTCGGTCGGTTCGTTTACGACTGAGAAACATATTTCCTGTCCTCCACAGAAAAGCTATTTTCAGCTTCTGTAAGAATTATTATTGTCATTGTACACAATGGACCATACATGACAAATTTCGCGAGAAATCTTCAAAAGCAAAGACAAAACGAAAATTAATTTATCAAATATAAGGGACCGATTATACATAGAAATGACTGCCACAAATACCTCCATGTCAGTTTTGTAATTTATCAAAGTTTTTTTGTGTATTATTTATTGGTAATATTCCTTAAAAATACTTTAAAATATCTGCTACAATGATTTTAATTAGGTGTCCAATGCCCAGGTGGTCTGCAGGTTCGCGAATATTACTTCTGTCTTTTAATACACTAATTGCATGATTATGTTCCTGAACATCACCACCATTAACATTACTCGAATAGGCCTCAAACTAAGGAAATAAAGCGACCACGTGTAAAGATACGCATGGACGACCGGCAAAAGTTAATGTGGCAATGTCGCCGGCCCAACCAAGGGACAGAGGGTTGGTGCGGGCAGTGGAGACTACGTGACCTTGGCAGGTCTAATTTCATGACGCCCACTATAGCAATTACAAGGTCCTTTAAGCCCAGCGACAGATACATATAATACCTATGAACAACAAATAGGGAAAGATATGGGAAAAATATATAGAACACAATGGACTTCTCCACCCAATTCTACCAAATGCATCAAGGAAAACAATGAGTATTATAGAACAACCAAAATTCAATCAGGACAGATTTCCCAAACATCTTTATAGATGGTGTTTAGTACCACCCCCCTTGTGTGGATATGATGAGATTAGTGAGGGAGATGTAAACAACATGCTGTTCTTTTGGAAATGGAATTGGTGACTGTCTTGCAGGTTATTGGAAGATCTAAAGCAATCGTGCATAAATTTACCAACAAATGTAGCAAACATATTAGCAACAGAGAACCAATGTGTCTACACAGTCATAGTAAAATTTGTACTAGACAATCAAATAAAAATCTAAACCAGCTTCTAATATCAAGGCTGATAGTTCAGAATTATCTCTACTTGTATCAAGAATAATAATGATGATTGAATTCTGAATATTGTCAATGTTAAGTTTTTTGCGCATTCACTGTATTATTAAATCTGTAAAATAATAATTTTAAATTTGTTCTGGCTGTATGGTCTTGGTACTGAATGCCAATAATATATACATATTTTTTTTCCCTCGGCATCCAGGGCCCCTCACAAGCCTCTTACACAAATCCTCGTCTTTCCTTATTTCCTAATCTTATACCTTCTTCCCAAGGTACATAAGACTGGCAAGCCTAGCCAACCTATAGTTGCAGCATATGGATCACCCATTGACTGGTTTTCAGCTCTTGTGAATAAGGGCCTACAAACTTTTGTATCAAAATATCCATTCATTAATAAAAGATACTACACATTTCCTTGAACGTCTGTCCACAGTCACCACTCCTCTACCACCAGATTCCTTTCTCGTCTCCATAGATATCTCATCCTTGTACACTAATATCCACCTCTGTCAATGTCTCAATGCCATGAAACACTTCCTGGTAATGTAACCCCAACAGCCTCTCGAGTGTATCATTCGGCACCTTAGTTACACCTCATTTTGTCAAAAAAACTTTTTTCCTTCAGATATCAAGTTTTACCATCAGATACTGCCATGCATACCCGTGTGGCCCCATCTTATGCAAACCTATTCCTGGGCCATCTGGAACACCTTAACAAATTTATGTGGTTCAGATTCATAGAAGACATTTTTATGATCTGGACTCACAATGAAAATCTCTTATTAGACTACCTCCACTTCCTAACCAACAGTCACTCCATCAGCTTTATCTGGACTTACTCCCACACCCATGTCACCTTTTTGATGTTGACATTTCCTTAAAAATTGGAGACCTCCATACCTCTTTTCTCATCACACCTACAAATCTACAACAATACCTTCACTTCAACGGCTGCCATCCCTCCCACACCAAACACTCCCTTTCTTACAGCCTGGCCATCCATGGCAGATGCATCTGTTCCGATGAAGAATCTCTCTCCAAATACACCCAAAGCCTATCCCAAACTCTCACCTGCCATGACTACCTCCCTGATTTAGTTCAAAAGCACCGAGCAATGGTCACTGAGTGGTAATGCTAGGTTCTCACATTCGGCAGACTGTGGGTTCAAATCCTGGTCTGGCCATCCATATTTCGGTTTTCCATAGTTACCTCAAATCACACCTGGAGAATTCCTGGATGGTTTCTCCAGAAGGCCAGTGCCAAATTCGTTTCTAGTTATTTCCTACCTCTAATGACCGCAATGTTGATGAGATGTAAAGCCAAAAACAAATTTCTCATGCTACAACCCATCCACCACACAACTACTCCAATACCGTACCTCTTAAAAATTGCTGCAGCCCTCGTTTCATCGCCAAGTTTTTGCCTGGTCATGAGTTTATTAGTTTAATCCTTTGTGGGCATGACTTTCTGGGTTCCTCCTCTGGGATGCACATCCTTCTTCAAAATATCCTGCCCCCTGCCACACGCATATGTTATAGCAGATTACCCCATCTCAAGAATATCTTGGTTCACAAATACTCACCTCACAATTCCCCTGAAGCACTACATTAACCATTCAAATGCAACAAACCCTGGAGCAAAAAATGAAGCATGCACTCGGCTACCATCACCTATTCCAATCCGATTACAGAGAAAACCTTTCTCGTCAAAGGACGTGCCACATGCACCCGAACCCTGAACATACCTCATATATCAACTCACATGTCTCCACTGTACAAGGTTGTATATAGGCCTCATCGCTAATGCGTTCACCATCAGAATATAATGAATGGCCATAGCAAACAGTGTATACCAGAAACTTTTCCCGTCCAATTGTAACATCACAGCGAGAATTATGTAACTATTGGCAGGGAAAAGTCTGTATTAACCTGTAAGTAAATATCAATATGTTTCGGGGTGTATGATATCACAGGTGTGATGTAGAATATCGCAGGAGTTTCAGTTGTTGTACAGTAGTGGGGAGGAGTTGTTGCTATATGGCAGAAGTCTTAGTCGTTGAAAGTGGCCGGGCATGAAAATATGTTCACGACTGGTGTTCCTGGAAGGCACAGTTAATTAATAAAAGTAAGAGTTATAGTAAGAGATTGGAGAAGAGATACAGTGTAGGAGAAGTGGCCAGAAGTGAATGTATATGCAGGTCGCGTGTATCCGAGGAAGGCACGAATATTGAAGTTTGTATGAATAACAATCTGGTGTTACTGCAGCATAAGTAACAGAACATTTTGATGTAAACTGGGTGTAGAAAGATGTATATTGTGTGAGAGTGGACAGAGCCATGAGAGTGAGAAATAACCTTAAAGCAGTAACATTGTTTGGTCAGTAAAAGAGTGATGCAGAACTGTGCTTTGATAACTGTTTTGTGTGAAGCTATGTTGGATCTGTGACTCAATCACTTGTCTTACTGAACTTGTGTCTTCGGACAAGATTCTGTTAACTAAATATTTGTCTTGTGGCTTGCGTTCGGTGGAGGTGTTTATGGTCAATAAAACATTGTAAGCTGTGACGAACTATACAAGTGTAATAACTTTTCATAGTAGTGTGTAGAAATACTTTTAGATGACCTTTATAACCTTCCTTTTAGTAGCAGTGACTTGATTGGCGACCATGTCAAATTGAATCTGTTAAATGTATAGTAGCAGGAACTGCTACAACCATAATAACTTAAGAACTTTACTTTCAAAATAACCACAATTCACATTTATATCATTACGTGGCTATGCTTTGACAGGACAATGTGATTGAAAGTGGCAATTGCGAAGAGTGATTATCACGAAAACGTGCTGGAGGATATGTGGTGAAATAAAAGTGAGTTGTATTATAACAAGCAACAATAGACTTGGTTATTAGTAGTTACGACGAGCTGAAGGTCAACCAAAGCTAAACTGATTCTTAGAAGGCGGTGGAAGGCAGAGACAGTACTCGGAGAATACACGCTGTTAGTGATGGTGACGGTGCATGGTGAGCGCTGAGACAACTACTCAGTGGACACGGAAGTTATTAGTGAAAACATCGCGCCAGCGGACAACAGAAGCTGACTTCGAGCAGTGAGTGACTACGGGGGTGTGGCCTTAAGCTGAGCGTGGCGCAGTCTGAGTCCTGATAGCTGAAATGACTCATTGAATGGAAAGAAAAAAATTATTTTATAATTTTTGCTCGCGCAAACTGACTAGTAGTTGCTTTCTGAATTTTATTTTAGAAAAATTTTGCTTTTATCATTCTTTAATCTTATATCTATCTCATTTTATTGTCATCAATGTTGACAGACTAGCTTTTCAAAGATAAAACTGACAAGGAAATATATATATATATATATATTTTTCATTTAGAAGCTTGATTTTTTTCCTTTGAAATGCTTAAGTGAAATGCTTTTGTAGTTAGGGAGTAGTTTTTTGCATTGGTATTGCTGCTGTTTTGGAGTGTAGTTTAATATTGTTCAGTGTTACAGAAAAATGGATGATATTGAAAGGAGTTGATACATCACAGGAAGAGATTACTTAACGTAATGATGTGTCAGTGTTGGAAATGTTCCGTGCCTTCCAGGAACAAGTTGTTATGTCAATTCATTCCCTCAAGTTGCAGGTTAATTCCTTTGAATCTAAATTAACTGAGAATAATAATTCCCTTCAGGAAGTAAAGGAAAGTAATCATTCTCTCCTATCACAAGTAAATAAAATGAATAGTTAGTTCCCTCCTCTCAAAATGAGATGAAACTAAGATTTCCGTTGAATCTAAGTTAAATGAAAATAAAATTTCTCTTGAATCTAAATTAAAGGAAATGAATCATTCTGTTCAATCCCGATTAACTGAAAGAAATTGTATTTTATAATCCAAGTAATGAGAACATTGTATCTTTTCGAGATTCTATTAAGTCAAAGTTTGAGCAATTAAGAGAGGACTTAGCACTATCCAAGATGAAGTTAGAGGAGTCAAAGGTGGAAGAATATAAAAGGCCGAGAATTTTGAGCTCCTGGGAGAAGAAGAGCATGAAAAATTAACAAAAATAAGTGCTAAAGGAAAAGAAGATTTGCAGAAGTATGGTAGAGAAGAAACTACAGTAGTACCAAGCGAAGATGTAAAAATTTGTGGAGATGATAAAACATTTGTGAAAATCTTGAGGAAGAGTTGGAGCAAGAAAGTTGCGAATGCGACGTTGAGCGTGAAGGCGTTAAACTGTTTTCAGGTGTCACTGACCTCACAGCTGTCAACGATCACAATCCAGTTGTTGCAGAGCCTACTTAACATTGGCACAGCAAGTCGATCTGTATTCCTATGCATAACTATTTGAAAGTCTTGTCAGAACACTATCAGTTTGGAAGCAAAGAAGATATGAGAAGTGATATTTTTGATGAAGAAGAAAAGGAAGATGTTCTGATCATTATAAACAACAGAAAACAAGGTGGAAGTTTCAGAGGAGAAGAATAGTAATTTTATTTGATGAAAGGAAGAATGTGCACAGAAAGAAAGGAGAAAGGAAGGTGGACGTTTGGAAGATATGGAAGAAGAAAAGGGGGTTAATATAATTTGATGAAGGAAGTACTGCACTGAAGTGTAAGTGGAAATTTTCAAAGGGGGTAGGAATAATGTAGTGATTATTCCTATTTCAATCCCTACTTACATGGTCACATCATATACATTATTTCTATAAGGTGTTTTTTTTTTGTCACAAGCCATTATTTCCCTTCATACTTAACCGAAATCAATGAATGAGGTGTCATATTAAAGCTTATGGTCTCCACCTTGGTCAAATCATATTTTATGAAAGGATTTTTTCAGAATTCTACCCTTAAACGGCAAAAATGTTAATATTTCTAAAATACTATTTTCATGTTACGAGTCATTTATCTCCCTGTATACCTATCTGAAATCATTTAATGAAGTATCATTTTAAAGATTAAGATCTCCGCTTTGGTGACATCATATATTAAGACAGGAAGTTTTCGAAATTCTACCCTTAAAGGGGCAAAAGTATCAATATTTCTGCAACGTGTTTTTGTGTCACTAGCTATTTATCTCCCTTCACATCTAACCGACATAGATAAATGAAGTATCATACTAAGGAATTATGTCTCCGCCATGTTAACGTAATATTTGAAGGAATTAATTTTTCGTAGTTCGAACCTTAAAGGGCAAAAATGTCAATATTTCTAAAATGCATTTTTTGTGTCTCGAGCCATTTATCTCCCTGGATATCTAACCGAAATAGATAAATGTAGTAGGATTATGAAGATTAGTGTCTCAGCATTGGTGACATCATATACCAAGGAAGATTTTTTTTTTTTTTTTTGGAATTCAACCCTTAAAGGGAAAAAATATCAATGGTTCTTAAACAAATTTTTGTGTCATGAGCCATTTATCTCCATTAATATGTAAACGAGATAGATAAATGAGGTAACATTCTAAAGATTAAGGTCTCCGCTATGGTCACATCATGTTTTAAAAATGGAATTTTCTGAATTTAACTCTTAAAGGGCAAAAATATCAATATTTGTGAGATGCGTTTTTGTGTCTAGAGTCATTTATCTCCCTTGATAATTAAACAAAATTGATAAACGGTGTATCATTTTAAAGACTGAGATCTTCGTAAGGTTGCACCATATTTTAAGAAAGGAATTTTTCAAAATTCGACCCTTAAAGGGCAAACGTATTAATATTTCTACAAAGCATTTTTCCATCACGAGCCATTTATCTCCATTGTTATTTAACCGAAATCGATGAACGGGGTATCGTTTAAAATATAGTATCCGCTTTGGACACATCATATTTTAAGAAAGAACTTTCTTTAAATTCAATCTTTAAGAGGCAAAAATTCAATCTTTCCCAAAAATTTGGTTTACCTCCCTTGATGACTAACCGAAATCAGTAAATGAGGTATCATTTTAAATGCCAAGTTGTCTGCTTTGGTCAAACCATATTTTATAAAAGGAATTTTTTGGAATTTGACTCTTAAAGGGCAAAAGTATCAATATTATTTCTGCAACATGTTTTTTTTTTTTTTTACGAGCCATTTATCTCCTTCGATACCTAATGGAAATCAATAAATGACATATCAATTAGGTAAAATCAAAAATTAAGAAAGAATTTTTTTGGAATTTGATGCTTAAAGTGGTCACGTGTATCAAACAGTTCAGAGCCAAGTCCTCACATTACAGCAGCAGTATCACTGAGATGTCAATAAACCAATTTTTATACAATAAGTAGCTTTTTAGATATTGTTTTCTGTTATGGAAACATTTTTGATTTGCTATACAATTCCAGTGTAAACATTTTATTCGCACAGGAGCACATATCACACAGATGTTGGTTGATTGTATTCTGTTAGGGTCAGTGACAGTTTGTATTACATACAGTGTGTTTTAAATTTTCCTAACTGTTTCATAATATGTTTTGATGCGTACCTATTACACTAAACAAATAAATATTTGCTACAAAGTGGGGTTCTACTTCTCATTTTACTACAAGCATTCAACCTCAGTATTCGTTGTATTTTATTAGCGAAATTTTCGCATGGGTCCTCTAGTAATTTAAATTTTTGCCGGTGTCGGCAACAACATTTACTTCACCACTGCACGTTTTTATTGGTTTTTTTTTTATGCTGTGTATCACAGACAACTACAATATTCTCTGCTGTGTTTTTCGCACAGTTTAGCGGACGGCCCATTCTTATTTTATTCTTTAGTTATGATTCAAGATAGGTACCAGTTTTGCATTGCATGCCATGCTATGTCAGTTTGCGCATAGCATTGCATGTGGTAACTGTTTGTGCCTAAACAGTGGTTGAGTGAGTGCAGGTAGGCACCAAGTGCATTTGTTGGTGTTAGAGGTTAAAGTTAGCTGGTATGTGAACCAGTTTGTTGGCAGTGTGT
The DNA here is from genome assembly GCA_031002005.1 of Vandiemenella viatica. NCBI lineage: Eukaryota > Metazoa > Arthropoda > Insecta > Orthoptera > Morabidae > Vandiemenella > Vandiemenella viatica. Next base: position 195,283,078 of record JARYHS010008074.1, on the reverse strand, counting down.
TTATGTAGCACATTCAAAGCAAAGTTATTGCAGAGTTTTTCTATTACTTGTTCTTTGTATATGTGTGATTCTATCAAGTTACGGGGTCAATGCCTTTTAGGAGGACATGATGAAAAGAACTAGTTATCTGATTTTTTATTTTCGTGTTTGGTTTTCTGATTTTGATGTTTGTTTTTTCTGATTTTGATTTTCTTGTTTGTCTTTTTGTGTTCAGGATTAAGGGATTTAAGTTTTGAGTATTATGAAATGTAGCCAAGCAGCCACCAGATACTAAGTTTTTGTGTATTGTAACTGATGTTTGTGTGTGATTTAGTTAGTAGTTAAGATGTCTAGAGAAAGGTTTTATTTTGTGACGAAAGGCTGGGCTTTGTCAATCCCGTCTTTCGCCAAAGAGAGATCTGAGGGGATGTAACACCAAAGCAAGAATTACGTAAATATTGGCACGAAAAAGGTCTGTCTTAACCTGTGAGTAAATATTGATATGTTTTAGGATGTACGATATCTCAGGTGTGATGTAGAATATTGCAGGAGTTTCAGTTGTTGTACAGTAGCGGTAAGGAGTTGTTGCAATATGGCAGAATGTTGAAAGTAGCCCGGCGAAAATATGTTCACGACTGGAGTGCCCGGAAGGCACAGTTAAGCAATAGGAATAGTAAGAGAGTGGGGAATAGAGACAGTGTAGGAGAAGTGGCCGGACAGGAGAGTATATAGGGGTCACGTGTGTCCAACGAAGGCATGAGTATTGAAGTTAATATGAATAACGAACTGGTGTTACCGCGTTGTAAGTAACAGAACTTTTTAATGTAAACTGGGTGTAGAAAGATGATATTTATTGTTTGAGAGTGGACAGAGCCTCTTGAGTGTGAAATAACTTTAAAGTAGTGACATTGTTTGGTCAATGAAAGAGTGGTGCAGAACTGTGCTTTGATAACTGTTTTATATGAAGCTATGTTGGAACTTAATCACTTGTCTTGCCGTACTTGTATCTTCAGAGAAGAGTCTGTAAACTAAATATTTGTCTGGTGGCTTGTGTTTGGTGAAAGTGTTTATGGTCAGTAAAACATTGTAAACTGTGACGAACTACACGAGTGTAATAACTTTTCGTAGTATCATTTGGAAGTACTTTTAGATGAACTGTTTAACGTTACCTTTAGTAGCAACCACCTGACTGGCGAATGTGTCAAGTCAAATCTATTAAATGTATAGCATCTGGGACTGCAAATACCATAAAAACTTAAGAACTTTACATTAAAAATAACCACAATTCTCATTGTATCATTACACAATGACAAAATATACTGAAACAATTTAAATAACTATTGTTTTCCCTGATACCTCCTCTGAACTCACTGAGCATGGTGGGTGAGCGGTTAATGCTCTGGCCTGGCATTCAGGACGTCACCGGTTTGAATCCCTGTCCAGGCATCCAGATTTGGGCATTCCATGGTTTACTCCAGGCGAATGCCAGGATGCATTCTTCAAAAGGCAATGGCCGAATTCTTTCCTATTCCTTGCCCCCAGACCTTCCTGCCTCTGATGACCTCAATGTTGACGAGGCATAAAGCCAGAACAAAAAAAAAAAATCTTCTGAACTCCTCAAATGGGAAATAGCTTACCAACATATTCCCGAAACAAGTCATCCTGCTGCCTTCAATCTCAAAGGAGACACTTCCGTTAGACCTAGCACTTATTATCACTAGTTGTTCTCATTTTATAGATCTTATATTTACTATCTCTACTTGTTATTAATGTTTATATCCTCTTATTAGTTTGGTGATGTTCTCCCATTTCCAACTACAGTAATACCCCGCTTTACGCGACCCCGTTATGCATGGTTTCGCTTCAGTGTGAATTACAAATTTCGTGTTAAAATGCCTCGTATTACGCGAATTGCTTACGTAAGAATATGTGTGTATATAATGTAGTCATTGGCTTCTATTTGGTCGGGGAATCCACTTTCTCTGATCGAATAGTTGGGGATTCCCCGTCCTACGACTTTGTTCCATGGGGAGTCCCTCGTTTGTTTCGTTTGTTCCATATGTTTATCTTGGCTGGCAGTCGTGTTTTAACGTTTGGTGGAGATAAATAATTTAACACTTCGTTAAAAATGCCACTATGAAGAACAAAGAGCGTAAAAGTGTAACTTTGGAATTGAAGATGAAGGTGATAAGAAGAATGGAAAATGGAGGCAAAGCAACAATTGTTGGCGGAGATTTTGGACTGTCAGAATCGACTGTGAGAACGATTTTTAAAAATGGGGAAAAAATTAAACTTTCCAGCGAAATTTCAGCACCTATAAGTGCAACAAAACTTTATCGTTCGAGATCTTCTATCCTAGAAAGAGAGGAGAAGTTGCTAGCAGTCTGGATCGAAGATTTAAATAAGAACAACACACCACTGAGTCAAGATCTCATATGCACAAAAGCAAAATCTTTGTATGAGATATTAAAGACAGAAGAAGGTGAAGGGAGTTCCACTCTGACTTTTGCTGCCAGCAGAGGCTGGTTTCATCGGTTCAAGCAGCATTCCAATCTTCACAATATCCAGATAACAGGTGTGTCCGCCGGCTTGGACACTCAAGCTGCAGCTGAGTTTCCAGACAGGTTTCAACATTTCGAAGTACGAGAAAAAATTCCTGCTTGTCTCATCTTCAATGTTGATGAGACTGGGCTTTACTGGAAAAAAATGCCATCTCAAACATTCATTTCTAAAAAAGAACATCAAGCCAGCGGTTTCAAAGCTGCGAAAGATCGACTAACTGAAACCTTTACTGGTTTACCATTCAGAAACACCCTGTGCAATGCGAGGCCCAGACAAGACAAGCCTACCAGTCATGTGGCAGTCCAACAGAAAGGCGAGGGTTACACGGTAAGTTTTTCAAGATTGGTATTCTAATAGTTTTTTCCCGTCAGTCCAATCCTACTGTGACAGAAATGGGCTTGAACGTAAAGTTATATTACTCGTAGACAATGCCCCAGAACATCCAACCTTACTTGATGCGCCGAGAGACTTAAAAGTGTACGTGAAGTTCCTTCCACCAAACACTACGTCAATATTACAACGTATGGACAAGGGAGCAATAGCAGACTTCAAACGATCACCGCACTTTTACCCAACTAATACATGAAACTGACGGGGAAGGAAGACAGTCTATGCGAGAATGGTGGAAGTCATACAAAATCATGAAGGCTATTCACAACATTGATGATTCTTGGAACGACGTTAAAAAGAGTTGTATGAACGGGGTGGCGCATAATCTTTGGCTAGATATAGTGGAAGCACCTAGAAGAATTGTCCAAATGCACAGACAAGTGCTTAAAGACATTGCTGCAATGATTGAGGGGTCTGAACTTGAAGATGTCGTGGTAGAAGAACTTGTAGCAACTCCCAACGAACCTCTCAGCAATGAAGATCTGATCGAGTTACAGAATAATGCCATAAACGATGAGGAAGAACAAGTAGAAGAGAGTGTTATCTTCAAGCGGAATACAAAATGCTCTTTCATAAATTTATTCAGGTTTGGACATATTGCAGAGCATAGATAGTGATGATGACCGTGTGTCAAACAATTAAAAACAGCGTTGGGTGTTACGAAAGTATTTTACAAGAACGTAAAAGAAACGCTACCCAAAAGACAATAGATGTATTTCTCCGTAAAAAATAACGTGTAATACTGCATAAAGTGTTCTTAGAATTAAAGTGATTGATTCAAATGATTTGTATTTTTTTGCATTAACTTTTGACTGTGTTTAATCGTAATCCCCGATATACACGAATTTCACTTATCGCGATTTTTTGCGGAACGTATCCATCGCGTAAAGTGGGGTATTACTATATAGTGTATCTCCAGAACAATCAATTATTGATTCCCCTCCACCACCATCCCTGACTCCCTAATGCCCTGCTACCAAGGTTCCCCACTCACCAAGCCGGTGATGATTGGTTCACATCTGACCCCACCAACTATCTCATTGACTTACAAGAATAACGGTCAATATCAAAATATAGCATTACATGTGTTTCTTTTTTTTTGTGTTTGTTATTCGTCGTCTATGGTAAGTGTTAGGTTTTATTTCTCATCCTTCCTTAGTTCCAAGCAAAATCAGTCTGGATATGCTCAACATCTTTATTTGACACTCAAGGATGAGCACTGCTTTCCTGTTTGCATATGAACCCATCTTCTACAAAATTCTTATGGCAGTCGAAAAACCTATTTATGACAAGGTGGCATTTTATTGAACTCACAACAGAATGCATGTTGCATATCAACAATGGATTCACTTTTTGCATACTGTAGCATGAGAAATGACTTATCCTTTAGCGTATCTGTTTCCACATTAATGGCCTGCAGCACATTTGACTGCAGCAAAAGGTACTAATGGACAGGAGTTGAAAACTATGAATCTTTCTCTATCCAGTGAAGTGTGCCATGTTCGTTCTGTGCCTTTGTTATTGATTTGCTCTGTTGGTGAGATCTGTTGACTTTGTATCTCATACGCCTATCATAGCATCATGTTCATCTACTAAAACGAAGCATAAGAAGCTTGAGCATGAAGCATAAGAAAGTAAGAGACTTATTTTTCTTGTGATATGTAAAATTATAATGTACCTAATGTAATTTTAAAAGGCAAAATAAAAACTATGTAAACCGATACTATACAAATCGATAATCCGAATCACCCTCGGTCCCAGTTAGTTCTGATTATCGACACTCTAATGTATATGGAATTACAAAATAGGATAGCGAAATGAACTACCAGTTACCTTATATGATGGCTGCATAGTGTGAACACATACAAAAGACAAGAACACATATAATATGGTATATTTCGGGTCTTGGCTCTTTTTCAATAGGAGAACATTATGGAGGATGTGAGATGCATGAGACCATCTCACCACCAAAATATACACTTTTTTTGTGTTCTTACCTTTTTTGTGTGTTAATGCCATTTAACCATCATCTAAGTGGTGGTTCATTTCGCTATCCTATTTTTTAATTCATTTTCACTACTTGGCACATATTATTTCCTGGTTACCATATTATATTTATATCTATTTATTATATTATATCTATTATTATTATTATTATATCTATTATTATCTATCCAACGGACTCTCTTTCTATCCAACACCCAAGTTTGACCATGCTGCTTCTCTCATATATGTTTCTGTTTGTCTCATATGTGTTTCACTCATTGCAGCCTTCAACTTTGGTGAGTGATGAGTCAGTTTCCCTATCATTTGTTATTTATATTGCCTAAAAGCCATTTCCTTTTTCCTTAATATCATATCTATTATATTTTGTGAGAAATAAAAATACAAAATCTGCTCCTTCTTTTTGAATAGCCCTGAATTATATAAATATTTGTAAAAATGTAACTGGCAGTTTTACTGATGATGCCCTAGCATAGGATGAGGCCAGGAGGGTGTCTGCTAGGACAGTTCCCAACTATGAGGTAGCAGAAAGTGTTGTCTGGAAAAACTCTTAACAATTCTAACTATAAAACAGGTGTTGAGGTTGTTGGAGTCATATGAGCTGGCGTGGACTCCCACTGGATGGTATGGCTGGCAGTATAAACTTTTTGCCTGTGGCCATTCATCCTGATGTACAGTTGTTTAGTGGTGACAGGCAAAAAGTTTATACTGGAGTCCATACAATCCAGCAGTTTATATACACTAGCCTCAAAGCCCATCAAAAATGATTGGTTTGAATGGTGGGTTGTAGCAAGTCATTACTTCACAGTTGCTTAACTAAATACAATTGTTATAAAGTAAAGCTTAATGCAGTTCATCATGGCTTGTGCTGCAGCGAAACGTTTCATTTGTTATTCTCATCCAGGTAGAATTTCATCCTAGCCACAAACTCCATTAATATTGCCACTAGAAAATCAATGCTTCAATCACACACAAATTATACAAAACTCTGTATTGCATTCTTTGTATGGCATCATGCATCGCAGTATAAACTTGACCCAAAATCTTTGGGGTTCTTACATTTTTCTTTTTTGCTATCCATGATTCAGATGAATATTGCAACGTTTGAAAGCCTGGAAGAGATACATGCAGATATGACCTCATTAATATGGTGTCAGTGAAAGCAGAGTAAATTAAAAATAAATTTTAACAACTTACATCGTGCAATGTATTATTAGTTTTAATTGTGATCTAGGTCACACAGTTCACTATCAGTGTGGAACTACTTTCACTCAAACAAAGTAGGTAATTGTGTTGAGGGTGCCACGAAAACAATTTAAATTATTTAAAAAAAAAATTAAATTACTCATGCCCTCTGCTATAATGTCAAATGCCAGTTGTAATTTTGACCCAGGATAAATAACTATCTAATCAAGAATTTCACTAACAATACTGATGGAAAACTAAAGCTTTTATCTTATATATTTATGGTCAAAGAATTTAACAAAAATATCTACATCGAACAAACATGAATAAATGAAAGCAACTAATAATTAATATCTAAATTTAAATGAAAAATCTACTTTCCTTTCTGTGTTTTGTCAATTAACTAAATAGAAATTTTATTAAATAAATCCATATGCTGTAATATCTCTGGCCATTGTTAATCTAGCACCAAAGAGCAACCGTGTGACAGACATGGCTCAAGGTTAGCTTTTTATTAGTTTAGAGCCTTCAGATTGATATTTTAGGAAATTTATTTATTTTACTTAGACTGGGCATAACAGATTATACTTTCCACAATTATTGTTGGTCAACTTTCTCCCCCTCACCACCGTTGTAATCTTCACCCTTCCGTCTTGGCTCATCTGTATATGTAGTAGGTCTGAATTGGTATGCGTCTTTCCCCTTGTCATATGTCTCACGTCTTTAAAATATTATACAGTGTGTTCGTGATTTTTATTTGTCCAGGTCCTCCTGCCTTCACCTGTAGTATGTGATGGCTTTTCCACTATTTTTCCTTATTTTTAGTGAAAGTGTAAATCACTTGGTGATCAGATAAATTTACAAATCTCCATAAATCAGCTTAAAAGCATTAAATTCGCGGTTATTTATCGAGATAATACTGAAAATATTGTGATCTTTGCAGATGACATCTGTTGTGCATTTCCAGCGTGTAGATATAGTGGTTTTGGTGTGTTTTTTTTCCTTGTCAAGGCCGGATTGCACCATAACCTCCTTGCTTTTGAGATACAATATCTCGAGAACTAAGTGAGATTTCAAAACTTTTTTATTTTTTTTTATTTTCAGTTTGTCTCATCGAGTTATATATGAATTTATCATCAAATTTGGCTTTGGCGAAATTTTTCTTCTAGTCCAGGCTGCATTTGAACCCAACGACGTCAATTTTGAGGTACAATATCTTGAGAACTAAGAGTGATATCAAAAAATTTTATTCTTTACTTTCAATTTGTCCCGTCGAGTTACATAAGAATCAATCATCAAATTGCGGCACCACGGTAATAGTAGAATCCCCATTCCAATTAACAAACACAATAAGAACAAAAAATTTAAATTATCAATGGAAAGCACCAACCATTGCAACATTATATTTCATAATACTCGAGACCAGGATACCAATGAAAATAAATACTTATTTCTGAATTTACACACAGCAATAAGTTTTTATATTAAAAGAAATTGCTCATCATTTTGAGGCGAAAGAGGAACCATACATTTATAGTACTTTAATATAGAATATCCGCATTCAAATGTTATACTAGTTACATGTACTTCAGCAAATTCTTAAACTGCAGCAATAATTTTGCTGCGCTGATATATGTCCCAAGCAAGGGGGCATCCATAAATTACGTGAGTTGTTTTTCCGGACCCCCCCCCCCCCCCCCTTCTGGTGAGAACTGGTTCGTGAGACCCCCCTATAATCAACTTTCGCATGTTATGTAGACTTTTTTTTTTTTTAGCTCTACAGTCCAACAATAATTTCCAAAACCTCATGTGAGATTTCGGTTGACCCGTCTCCCCCCCCCCCCCCCCCACTTGGTGAGATTTCGCCAGATTGCCCCTCCCCCCTAATTTCACCTTACGTAATTAAGTCAGGATGGCAGTAAAAAAAACAAAAGTAAATTGGTGACTTCATTGTTCACAGCGATACAAATATTAAAATAATATTTAACATGAGCGATAAAGTATTAAAGCAATCCACATAAAAAATAAATTCTTTCATGCAGAACACAAATGGTGTGTCGAAACAATATGGCTTTCAATTCTCTGTTTGGTAGACAATGTTTTTTAAATCATAGGCAACATTAATGGAAAGAAGAACGTACTTCCATCTGGAGGTAGCAAGTATATTTGCTTGGAGAATGCTACATGTCACGCTGTGGGATAGAGGAAGCTACGGATAGATATAGTTACGTGGTATATATGGATGCTCCCATAGGCATGAGCAGTGAAGCAAGAATTGAGACTATTGCTCCACAGCAAGATCGGTCACAATGCTTGTTTGTGAACATTCATTCAGACCAACAGCAGATTTGTAGTAGCTATCCATCTAGCTCATGCAATTGGTCATAACACCAGAAATTCATGTGCTTTACTCTCCATGCTATTCTCCCAATTAATAACAGTGTCCAAGTTCAAGTAACAATAGAAGCATTGTTACTAGTAGCAACACTGTTGCATGATACCAGTAGAGAGAAGAAAGTATTTACTTGCCATTAATGTTGGAAGTGGAAGAAATCACTTTATTTACAATAATTGTTGCATGAGAGGAAAAAGTAAATTTTGAGCAAAAAAAAAGGTTCCAAAAGTGCCCCAAATTTTCACACATTTGCTCTCAGAGCTCAAAGTAACTGTGCTATATCGTTACAAAAATTTTCTGAGTATGAACTGTCGATTATCCAAAATATGAAACCCAAAGTCCAATTTGTATACAATTCTACATCTACATCAAAATTTTCATAAAAACACACATTTAATAAAATAACATTCGGAAAACTTTTAGAACTAATCAAATTGAAAAATTTTGTTTAGAAGAATCGAATATAAAACTAGAATAAATTTTGTGAAATGTTAGGTGGGTGAATGGTTAACGTTCTGGCCTTGCATTCGAGAGGAAGCTGGTTTGAATACCCGTCCGGGCATCCAGATTTGGGTTTTCCATGGTTTCCCCAAATCACTCCAGGCGAATGCCGGGATGCTTCCTTTAAAAAGGCTATGAGCAAATTCCTTCCCATTCCTCGTCCCCAGTCACGTCCAGCCTCTAATGACCTTTGCCGTCGACGAGGCGTAAAGCAATAAGTAAAAAAAAGTGAAATGTTAGAGAGGAGACAAAAATTGAAGACTTGACTGAAATAACTAGAAAACCATTTCATTTTATTATTATTAATTTTAATTGCAGTGGAGCTAATGCTCCAGTGGCAATTCCTCCAGTCATCTAATTATCCCTTTCTATTTTTTAAAATTTTCTTTTATTATTAGAGTGTTAAATTCCTCCCCCATTTACTTTTCCAATTTTAATTTTAAATTCCTTAAGCGTTTTTGGTTAATTATTCATCACTGCACTTGGTAATTTGTTCTAATTCCTAACATCCTTACCAAGAAATGAATATTTTCCCATTCCCTTACGCATGATATCCATTGCGAGCTTGTGATCATGGTCATCTTTCCCCTTCCACGCACTGTTCCTAATTCTTTGACCAATATCCCTCCGAGTCCCATCACCAACATATGCCCTGCACTCTCTTCATCTTCATCCTTTCCTCCGGTGACTCCAAATCCATCTACTTTATCATATCAGTTACTGGCTGGGTCCTATGATAATAGGCGCAAACAAATCTAGCTGCTCTTTTTTGCACACCCTCCAACTCCTGTATTTGATAACCAAATTGTGGGTCCAAAATTACAGCAGCATATTCAACCAATGGTTATGTAACCCAATTCCCTAACTTCTATGATGCATCCTCTCATAAACCTCTCCAGTAAATGAAGGATTTTGTATCCTTTTCCTACCAGCTGTCGAATGTACTCTGCCCAGTTGAGTTTTTCATCAAATGTTATGCCAAGATATTTACTCTTCAAGCCTTCAACAAGCAATTCTGACCCCAACCTACAATAATAATTAACCTTTAGTTTTTTATACCTGCATATCTAATAAGCTGACGATTCTTGTCATTTATCTTCATTCCATGCTGACCTGGCCATTTAGATATTCTATCCAGGTCACCCTGCAGCTATTATAGTCTTCGCATGTTTTTATCTGATTTTACACCATTATATCATCTGCAAACAACCTAAATTCTGATTGGAACAAATCAACACAATCATTCATTAGAATAATGAACAGCAACGGTCCCAAACCACTACCCTGTGGCACTCTTTTGATAATGTATTTCCTGCTCTAACACTTTGCTTTCTGGCTTTTAAGAATTCCTCTACCGAGCAATTAACTTTTTCATTAAATCCAATAGATTTCAGTTTATTTAAAACCATTTTATGTAGAGCTGCAAAAGTAAGGATGTATTCGTTACTGAGTAAACACTAATTTTGTACTTTTTGTTTTGTTTAACATTAAAATTTATAGTTCATAATTTGTAAATAGAAAATTTGTATGGATAATTTGAGATAATTACTGTTTTTTCATTGATAGTTCATTAGTGAGATTTATTGATTTCAAACATTTGTGTAATTTGTTTATTTTAAGAATTGATACCTTCTATTTTATTTTATAGTGAAATCTACAATATAAAAGAGTTGTCTAATAGTTTTTGATAAACATCTCTGCACTTGTTATGTTCTAATAATATTTAATTAAATTGCAATGGAGCATATGATCCGGTGGCAATTTCCCTACACTCTCATCTTCCCCCCCCCCCTTTTCCTGCATCCACCTACATTTGCACTCTACAAATTTTAACTTTAAATTCTTTCAACGTTTTTGGTAAATTATTCATAATTGCTCTTGGTAACTTATTACAATCCCTGAAATCCTTACTTAAAAGGAGAATCTTCCTAAATCCTTGTGCCTGAAATTGAGTGTTAGATTGTGGTCATGGTCATCTTTTCCCTTCCATGCATTACTTTTAATTCTTACACCAATATCTTTCCATGCCTCACCATCAATATACGCCTTGTACACTCCCATGACCCTCTTCACCCTCCTCCTGTCTTCCAATGAATCCCATTTCAGCTCTTTTATCATATCTATTACCGATTGCGTTCTGCGATAATTTCCAGAAACAAATCTAGCAGCCCTTTTTTTGCAGTTACAGAATTCCATAAACAAAGAACAAGTTACAAAGACTTTATTCCTTTTGCCTGATGGTAGTTACTGTACTATTACCACAGGATCCATGTGATTAATCATCAATGCAGTTCTGGCTTTGATGGTGAATGTTTGTTGTAACCAGTACGCAACAACAATTAAACTAATTGCATGTTTGTTCTATACCTTTGTTACTAATTTAAAAGTTTTGAATATTGATAGTTTTAAAATGAAACAATTAAAGCGGGAGTCAATAGTATTTTGCCTGCAGGCTCGATTTGATGGTATGTCCACATTTATTTTAACAAACCTATCACAAAAAGATATAGAATTTACAAAAATAAATAAAAACCGTAAAGGAAGACAGTGGTGAAACCTCCTATTTAAAAACGAAATGCTTTGATGAGATTATAATATTTGTTATTTTTTTTTTTTTCTGTCGTCAGTCTTTCGACTGGTTTGATGCAATCCTCCATCCATTCCTATCCTTTGCTAACCTCTTCATTTCTACATACCCCTTACAGCCCACGTCCTCAATTATCTGCTTCATGTATTCTAATCTCTGTCTTCCTCTACAGTTCTTACCTTTGACTGTTCCATCCACTAAAAAATTAACCAATCCTGCATGTCTCAAAATATGACCTACCAGCCTGTCTCTTCTTTCTGTAAGCTTCTTCCACAAACTTCTTTTCTCACCCATCATTTCCAAAACTCGTTCATTTCTTTACT